>RDPX01000107.1:821578-834787 GCA_003991215.1 Morbakka virulenta | reverse complement strand
TACATTGGGCTCAAAGACTTCCTATGCTTTGAGAGTTACAAGTTACAAATTCACGATTCACGAATTACGAGTAAATACTAACTGGTCTACAGCAGGATGCATTTCAGGTTATATCTGACTTCAAGATACAAAAAATATTTTAATTAGAACTTAAGGAAGGTTTTGCAAATCTTAACAGTTCCACTCGTAACTATATTTTGCATTTTATTTATATGTTTCGCCGTTTCTTTCTTCTCGAAACCAAGTTCTTCCATTACTTTTTGCAGACATGTTGGGACATATCCAAGTGCCCCGATGATGATTGGTATCATTTTAAACCGATAGTCGGGATACATTATCTGCATGTTTCTCAGTAGTGGTGCGTAGTTGTTCATCTTTTCGTCGATCTTGCTTCCGATATTGATGTCAGTTGGGCAGCTGAATTCGACAATAGAGCAAACTTTCGTAGATTTGTCCCATATGATCATGTCAGTAAGTAAGTAAGTAAGTAAGTAAGTAAGTAAGTAAGTAAGTAAGTAAGTAAGTAAGTAAGTAAGTAAGGAGAATTCCTGGATACAAAATTTTTATGTAAAACGATAATTTGACTCTTTCATTTGGTGCAAAAATACAGGAAAAAATACACAACAGTATTTACTTAACTATAAAAAGCAAGTGTCTGGGTATAGTGTTGGTTGATGAACTATTAGGGAGTATTACTACAATCACATCTGTGGTTCTCAATTGATTGATAAAAAATAAATAAAACTCATCTTCATGCTCTGAATTCATTTACATAATCGTATTGGAGTTCTATCAAAAAGTGAGGTGAATTCAAAACAACTGTACTGTAGCCAACCTTATCCTTTATATCAACAAATTATGTTACAAAAATGGTAAAGGAGATGCACTAGGTTTCGTAACTTTTCTCAATTCAAACTAGATTCTACTCAGTAGCATTCCAGAACACTAGGGTAACTTAACATTTCATTGCACACTATAATTTGTCAATGGAGGTGGTGGAAAGTGGTATATTTCATGGTGGGCAGCAGGGTAGTATTCTTCATGATTTTCAGAGTGAAGTTGCCCAAGTGGAGTTCCAGATGTTGGATATTATTGGTAAGGTTTTAACATGACCACAGATGAGGAAATTGTATGGGAAGGGAAAGCATGAAACCTGCCATCTTGATAGAATAGCCAATATTATTGAATACGTTTTTTAAAGCTTTAACAGATTTGCTTATGAATTCAGAAGCCCTGGTTTCAGTTGCCAAGGACTTCTTTTGCAGAGATATAATGATGGACAGTACTCTTACAACTGATAGCTGCTCACAGCTATCAGTTGCAGGAGTACTGTTTATTTAATATTTTGTTTATTTCTATGATGGGGTCTTAAAGCCACAATAATCCTACTTGTCATGTTGCATGTGAGTAATTAAAGAACAAACTACCTTGATATACTGGACAAGAAGCAGCATAAAGATGTTCTAAACAAAGAAGTAAAATTAGGCAGCATCTAAACTTATTAGAGACAAAGAAGACAAAAAGATTTAAGGGATAAACTGTTTAAGTGACTAAAAGTAGGTTGAAAACAGTAGCTAACTGTGACTTACATACAATAGCACTATTACTTCCAAATTTGGATATAGCAAAGAGGGAAAAATTCAGTACCTTTTCAAGGAAGGAGCCTTTCATGCATGGTATGAACATGGAGGCCTCTGTATCTGCATATGTATCTTGTTCATATCATGACTGAAAATGAAATTGGGGCGTCTAATATGATACAAGAGACGTGAAAATACAACTAGAACATGCTACTAATGTGATTTACATCAGGCGATAAGCACAAGCTAAAGTTTGACTGGATTTGTGAAAGATAGCTTGATGGGTACAAAAAGAATGGTTAAAATTTCCTCTTCTTTCTGTATCTGAGTTGTGTCCACTATTGTCGTCGTCGTCGTAGTCTGTAGATCGTTATCGACCTATAGTGACCTCTCTGACCAGTTTTCGCCACTTTTCGCGATCCTGACATGCGTTGTTAAGTTCTTGCCAGTTCATATTCATTATTGACTTCACCCCATCTATCCATCTTCTCGGTGGTCTTCCTCGTCTCCTACTCCCTTCACCCTTTCCTTGCATGATTAATTTCTCCAAGTTGGAACCAACTATNATTTGGATATAGCAAAGAGGGAAAAATTCAGTACCTTTTCAAGGAAGGAGCCTTTCATGCATGGTATGAACATGGAGGCCTCTGTATCTGCATATGTATCTTGTTCATATCATGACTGAAAATGAAATTGGGGCGTCTAATATGATACAAGAGACGTGAAAATACAACTAGAACATGCTACTAATGTGATTTACATCAGGCGATAAGCACAAGCTAAAGTTTGACTGGATTTGTGAAAGATAGCTTGATGGGTACAAAAAGAATGGTTAAAATTTCCTCTTCTTTCTGTATCTGAGTTGTGTCCACTATCACCTCTCGATAAATAGGAATGATATTGACAAACTGCAGTATGATGGCTACATTGGCTGTAACCTTTTAATTTTCTATTTTTTTAAAAGAAATTTGTCTTTGGTGTGCAACAACTGAACGTGCAGTCAGACCACTTCATCCTCAGCTTTTGTTGGGGTGAGATATCAACATAATTCATCACAGGTCTGCGTTCATCATGATACTGCATTACAGATAGTACCATCAAAATCACATGGGAACTATCTTATAAGCTGCAGAAGAAAAAAATACCATCTAACAAGCTTACCTATCTTCCAAAGTGTCCTCTTTTGTATGTAATAAATATCGAAGTGTTTTGAAATTATCCACCATCACTTCCATTAAACATCGCTGTTGCTATTGTACTGACTTGCTTGTGGTTACCAGGCCATGACGGACAATAATTTTTTTCTTTCAGTTTTAACGTCATTACGCCATTTCCCCCCCCCCCTTCAGCAATTGGGGCTCAGACGGTGCCCTTCAAAGGGGCTTTGATCGCAGTGAGGAATTTCTTGGCCGAACGCTTTCCCTGATGCCAACCAATGGCTTTTTCCTTCGTAAAGTTCCAAATTCTCCTCGCCAGCTCCGGGAATCGAACCCGGAACTCTTGGTTACTGTGCAGTTGCACTAACCACTTAGCCACGTAAAAATTAAACCGCTATCTGCATTCATTTCAGTATTTTTTTAAAAATTGATTTGCTTTCAGGGTCACATAGTCAGAAGGAAACAAAGATTTTGGCCATCGACCTTTTGTCAGCTTTCACAATAATTTCTGTGGTTTGAAAACTTAATGCTTTGGTTATCTAAAAGGTGGGGTTTTTTGTTGGGTTTTTTTGTACTAATGAGTCACCACACATCAAGGCTAAAAGACACTCGAGGATGAGGGTTAATGAGATGGATAGACTGACAGGTAAATTATGATAAGTATAGTGAAAGAGGCGAAAAATATAAATGAATGAATAAAATTTGATGACTTGTAAGGTAGGCTTTGATAAGTGTTTATTGACATTTGATTTGAAGATGTCAATCTGGTGATCCTGCAGGAAACAATCTTGTGCCAAAGTGTTCCACAGATTGGAGGTTCTTGAAAAAAATCTTTTCATGGAAATTCTGTTTGATATTAGGCACGTGGAGGAAGAAAGGAAAATTCTTTGCAGCAGTGGTAGCAAACGCGTTCTTGCTGTAAAAGTTTTACGAGGAGGAACCAGGGATTGAAGCTCAGTGGAGCACTTACCATGGAAATACCGATAGAGTAGAGAAAGACCAGCAATGTCTCTTCTGTGAGAAAGGGGCTGCAGAGAACTGAACAGGTCATCTCCAACAAGATTGCGAAGTCGATTTTGAACTCTTTTAAGGCAAGAAAGAGGGAAGCAGTACTCCATCTTAGGGTCTATCTGACTCTTGTACAGGTAGAGGATTGCATCAAGCGTCAGATACTTTCTGGAGCGGTAGAAAGATCCAACCATTTTACCAGCAGCCTTAGCAACATATTGCATGTAAGTATTCCACTTTAGATCAAGACTGAAAGTCGGTCCTAGTAGCTTATCAAAGCAAGGGGCCTCTTGAAGAAGAGAGCCATTCATTTCAACAGAAGCAAAACTAGGATCTGAGCGTTGGTTGTTGTATAAAAGAGTGGTTTTCGGGTGGTTTCAACTCTTTTTGTGATATGCGCGGATGTTAGATCTTTGGCAGCAACAGACGAGATATTGGGTCGTAGCTTTTAATCACTTCATCTTGTTCTTAACTACTGAACACAAAATCACTACAAAAATAGGTGCGTCTAATTTACAAAAATGACACCACGAGGCTTACAGCCACGTGACTAGAAAAACAATACAACAATGATATACACGTGATCTAAATAACCCAATCAAAATAAAAAGAATATCGTATTATTTGAAACAATATTTTACAGTTGTGAAAGGAGAGAAGCTTGGTTTTCGAGGTGTTAAAAGTAACAAGCCATTTATTCCCCCATTCCACTACATACCCCTGGTCAGAAGAAAGAGAATTCGCAAGATTCTGATTACCAATGCTCTTCGAGGTGCAGCCAATTGTGTCGTATGCATAGATGTCAACAAATGATCTCAGAATGTGATTTGGAAGATCATTAATGAAAATCAAGACAGGAGTTGTGCCTAGAATAGAACCTTGAGGACACGCATTGGCACAATGTGCTTCGGATTTCTGCCCATTAACAACTACTTTCATAGACCTATCAGAGAGAAAAGATTTGACCGTTGAGAAGATATTGCCAGATATTCCATAGGAAGCAACTTTGTGAAGCAACCCTTTGTGTCAGACCTTATCAAAGGCTTTTGATATGTCAAGAGCCACTGCCCAAGAAACAAAGCCCCCATCAAGAGATTCACTGATCCTATGAGATATCACAATCAGCACATCAGCAGCTGATCTTGCTATATGAAATCCATATTGCTTGTCACTAAGGTTATTGATAACTGCTTGGTTTATCATGGATTCAAACAACTTACTGATGACACTAAGAGTGATTGGTCTATACTGAGATGAAGATGACTGTTAGGTAAGATAGGCATTTTTGGCCTGTGTTGCTTTTACGAGATGGGATATGTAATTTAAACTTTGATTAGGGATTAGGACGTTCGGCAGTGTAGACAAGCCAGTTGTTGGGGTTAGAGATGTTGTAGAGATAGATCTAAAGCCTACAGATGGAAAGAATAGCACTAAGATGGAAGCTTTTGTTGTTGATTATATATCTGAACTTTAAAATGAACATGTAGAGCTTGTTAAGAGTGATTATTTGCATTTGAAAGATATATGGTTTTCCGATGTTTGTAGGGACAAAGATGTGTTAATGATTTATGTTTTAGTGGGAACAGATTTTCGGTGGAGTTTTCAGGGAGAGCATTCCACATGGGGGGGAGACGTCAGATCCTATTGCTGTAGAAACATCGCTAGGATATGTGTTATCTGGGCCACTTAAAGGACCACGAGTGGATATAAGGGATGCTAGTGTTAATTTTGTGTCAGATTGCTGTAACATGCCCGTGGAAAGAATGAGTGCTTTACATGCCTCTGAAGTAGGTTATGATAAGTCTAATTTGGATCAACAAGTGAGCAAGCTTTGGGACTTGGAGACGGCGGGGGTAAGAGAAAGGAATAAGGTTCATGAAGATGTTTTTGATCAGATTACCTTCAATGGGTAAAGGTATAATACAAGATTGCCCTGGAAGGTGAGACATGGGGAATTGCCAACCAACCTAGAAACTAGCATGTTTCGTTTAAGGAGCCAACTGGGTAGGTTGATGAGTGAACCCGACATGTTAAGGGAGTATGATAGAATATTTAAAGAGCAATTACAAACTGGGGTAAAAGAAGAAGTTGCTGATGTGGAAGTGTCCAAAATGGCTCATTGGCTTCCCCACATTGCTGTAATAAGATCACGATCAACTTCCACTAAATTGCGGGTTGTATATGATGCTTCATGTAAAAGGGGGAAAAAGGTACATCTCCTAATAATTATTTGCATGTGGAACCCCCTATGACACCCCTTCTATTTGACATTTTGCTGAAATGTCGAGAAAGTAGAGTGACAATTGTATCGGATATTCAAAAGGCATTTAATATAGAAGTGGACCCGGTAGACAGGGATTGTTTAAGATTTCTTATGGGTCAGAGGCATTCATGCAGATGAGTTATCATTTATCACCTATAGGTTTATCAGGGTAGTTTTTTGGGTAACCTCATCACCGTTTTTTGCTTAATACAGTTTTGAGTTACCACACTGGGAAGTACAATCAAATTGACCCAGTATTTGTTATTAAGCTCAAGGAAGGGTTTTACGTTGATGATCTAGTAACAGGTTGTAAGACTGAGCAAGAGGCTGTAGAACTTTATGACGAGGCTAAGACAAGAATGCAAGCAGGAGGATTGATATTAAGAAAATGGAAAATGAACAGCAAGGATCTTGGTAAAATTTTCTCAACGACAACCCTTTAATTTGTAATGAAGAACAGAGCTATACAAAAGAAACACCAGGTTCTTGTTCTGAAGAAGGTGTCACAAAGATATTAGGGGTAATTTGGGATAATAATATGGACAATCTTGAAGTAGATTTGGGAAAGATAGGTGAGCGTACCCTTGAAACTGCCCCAACTAAAAGAATCGTTCTCAGCATACTTGCCCAATGTTATGATCCCATCGCTCTTGTATCCTTTGTTGCAGTTAGTGCTAAAGTACTCCTCCAGGAATTATGTTCTTCGAAATTGAGATGGGATGACCCACTGCCTGGAAAAGAGAAAAGAAGGTCGGAAGGATGGGCAGAAGAACTAAGGGTAACAAGTAAAGTTGTCGAGATCGCCTTGATCGTCCTATAAGATTGTTAATTTATCGTAACGAGTGAATTGTTAGTTCCAGATTGTACGGAGTTTATTGTATTTATCATTGGATACTTGTAGATTTTACTTTTTCTTGGATATATTATTACATTAAAATTTTTGTGCATCTTCAATACATACAGTCCTCTAGAAAATCGGAGTCTTAATCTTTTCCAATCCATTTGAATCAGCTACCACCTTTCACAACAGTATTCTTACTGACAATAAGAGCTGTCTTTTAATATCAGCACAGTGCTTGTGATTAGCGGATTGATATGTATTGGTGTGTTATCTGCGAAAGAAGCATTCTGTGCAGTGACATTTTGAAGATTGTGTTTACTTTTATTACTTTATTGTCTTGATGGCTTAAACTCCTACTGGTTTGCAATTTTCCCTTCTTGATATTTGGGGAAAGGGCAGGGGTAGTGCATTCATTCAGTTATTCATACTTAAACAGAGCATAAGGGGCAAGATAAACCTCTCCACGGACTGTTAGTTACGCGAAGCAAAAATGCTGATGTTGATGAAAAGGCAACCCATCAGTGGCTGAGAAGCTCTGGACTAAAAGGGGGAGACTGAGGATTTTATACTTGCTGCACAGGATCAGAGTTTTTTTTAGCTGTGATTACAAAGCAAATGTCCTTCATAACGGTGCCGATTTAAAATGTAGATTTTGCGAGGAAAAGATTGAATCTATTGATCACCTTGTCTCTGGATGCTCAATATGAACACTAAATGGGTATAAGAACAGGCATGGCAGGGCTGGTTAATACTTGCATTGGAAAATATGCAAAGACTACTCAATAGAAAGCAACACAAACTAGTACGAACACCACCCTGCACCAGTCACCGAAGGCAACGATATTACTGTTCTATGGGATTTTCCTATCTACACAGATCGAACTATTCAGGCAAATCGTCCTGACATTGTGATCAAAGATAGGAAAAACAACACCTGCTTCTATATCGATATCAGTGAATTTTATATAAATATTTATCAAAAGTTTTTGAGAAGCTTAGCAAGTATAAAGATCTGGAAATTGAAGTTCAGAATTGTGGCACAAAACAAAAATCTTGCCTGTAGTAGACGGAGGATAAGGACTTACAAAAAAAGTACCCAAGATTTTCCAGACCAAATTCCAGGTAAACCATCTATTCAAGAAGTTTAAAAGATCGTTTTGAATAGGACAGCTCACATTTAAAGGCAAGCCTTGAGTATTGAAATAAAACAATTTTTAAAAGAATTTAGTCACTGTTGATGTTGATGTTTGGAATTACTTTTGTTTTAATATATTATCGACACATCTGATAAGTGGTCTGAACGTATACCATTACCAGCTACTGATACACCTGAAGTGACTATCCTGTGAGACTTTCCCATGAGAACAGACCGAACGCCACAGGCTAACAGGCCAGATATTGTTATTAAGGATAAATTAAGTAAAATGTTTCATATATGGTATACCAGCCGATTGTACACCGGACCCCGTGCGGACCACGTAGGTCCGCACGGGGCGTCCAAGAAGGCAACCTTCACGTGCTGATGCCTGGATGCTGACTAGCCAGGTTATCCTGACTGGTTGGTAACGAATAGCCTTCGTTTCAAGCTGTTCTTCTGTACCATGGAAGAAATCGATCTCGTCGTTCATGTGATTTCGAATCTGGTCCGTCGTCGATTTGGAGAATTTTTTTGAATTTGTGCCGCCGCTGGTGGTAAGTGAAAGTTTTTTGTTTCTGGTTTCTTTCCAAACCGATCTGCATTGCTGGTGGGTTGCTGTCGTTTTTCAGTGTCGTCCTTGCTGGTGTGTATAGGTGGCACCCAGGAGAAATCCTGGGAAAATCTCATGTGGTAGGATAACAACTGTTGGCTCTATCTTATCAATGAAAAACCAACCAGGAAATGTGCGTCTTCGACTCCCCTGTAGTTGGGAGAGATATTCCCGGTGCAGCGTACTCACTTGGTCACAGCTATATACTGGGGAGCCGTTGCTGTGGGCTATAGATATTCACTTGTTTTGGGGGCGAGGAAAGGTTTGTTTCCCGTTTCATTAGACCGGATCGAGCTCACCGAGGTGGTCTTCCAATTTGCTTCCAGCAGCTTACACAACAACAACAGGTCCGCACTGTCAAGGTAGAAAAGACCTGTGCCTAAAAACGTCAGCAGCTGGATGACGGGAGAACCATCGCTCGGAATGTTACTCAGTAAAAGGCTTACAGCTCATGACATGATTAAACTTTTACCTCGATGTTTTTCAATTGGAAAAGTTGGAAGAGAAACAAAGTAATTAAATAACTGAACTGAAAATTAAAAAATAAGAAAAGAAGACGAGCCAAGGAGTCCTTTATTTTATTTTTTACTACTGTACCTGACGAGGAAAACCTATTTGGTGCCCACTTGAATCACAGTTTCTTTCCACGACCTCAGTTTGTTCCTCATTTGGGCAATATGTAGAGAAATTAACTGTTCGTGAACTCCTCCGCAATAATTTTAGTTGTTTAGCCTCAAGAATGTTTTATTAATGAAGCAAAACCTACACTCAAGCAAAAGTGTTGAGACAAATTGTGATAAAGTCGTCAATTGCATCTGTTCTAGTTTTCTGTGGAAACAGGTCTGTGGCAAGACATCAAAGAGGAGTATACAGAACAATGAGAATTTCCAACCCAAGTGTATCCTCTCCCCTGTGTCTATGGCATGTACCGATCCTCAGTAAGTGCTATACAGATTGCAAGTGTTATACCTTCATAATTTTCACGTTAAATTCGGATTCTCCATGCCTTTTCTTACAGTAAAAATGGTGGTTTTTCTTCCCTGTATTACTATTGCTGCCAAAAAGGAGACAATATTTGATGAAATTTAATGAAAACAATGGTCAGTGAGACTAAAATTTAATTATTGCATTACCCAGGGTAAATTGTAGGTAGCCAGCACATAACTAAGGGCCTAATTATTTTACCTCGTCATAGCCATCTTACTTCTGAGTGAAACAACAAACTTGAATGCTCAGCACTCATCTCATCACAGAAAATTGCAAACAAACGAGTGAATAGATGTCTTGTCATGTTGTATCATTTTGATACAAGATGACAATACTTCGGATTAAGAATGATCATTTTTTTTTTTGCAACCGGAGCTTCTCGATGAATCATACAATGTGTTGCAATGATACCAGGCGCTACTTTCTTTACATGCTCGACAACACCTGATTAAATACCAATCATTGATGCAGCGCCATCTGTACACAGTCCAATACACTGGTTCCACAGCAACCCCGGCTGAACAAGAAAAGAGTCAAGTACTTTGAAAATTTCCTCCCCGGTTGTTCGAGTAGGCATTGGGTGACAAAATAGAAAATCTTCAAGCCTTTCGCTTTCCCAGCAATACCGGACATAAACCATCAGTTGAGATAAAAATGGAGATATCTGTGCTTTCATCAAGTTGTAACGCAAAAATACTTGTTTTGACCCTGTCGATCAGCTGAGATTTTATATCTTCTGACATATCTTCCATTCGTTGCGCAATTGTGTTATTTGACAGTGGCACAGCTTTCAATTTTGCGGCACATTTTTCATCAAAAACTCCCTCACATATATCTATTGCCCAGGGCAATATAAGCTCTTCAGCAAGGCTATGAGCTTTCTTGGCATGCGCTACTCTCAGTGCCACTAAATACGACGCCCTCAGTAGATTTTTATTTGGTCCTGTTGACTTTTTAAAAGTTACTGTTTGATTTAAATATTCATCCTTTTTTCTTTCAAAAAATTCATTTGGTTTGCTGGGAAACTGAGGTTATTGTGTTGTTAAATGTCTCTGCAATTTGTTTGGTTTAAGAGCTTCATTTACAAAGCAAACACTGTGTTTTATTAGCATCCATCAAACACGCTTTCAATAAATCCAAATCTAATATACTCCGCACCATACTTTCGTACTTTGTTTTTCTGAGAGATCTCTTGTTTCTCTTTAGCAGACTCTGGTTTGACTTCATCGCAAGTTTTCCTTTTCAAAAACCTTTCTATGACAAGCGCTAGTACCCTGAAAAGAAAGAAAATTTGAGCGTGCAGATGGCGCAGATCTTGCATTTGGAAAATAATGTATATGCAAATAACGTCGGTATACTTATGGGCGATAAGGCAAGCTTTACGCCATTGAGACATTAACACTTTATATCTGTATTTTATATCATAAATAAATGAACAAAGCTATAAAACAAAACATTACAGTACCTGTGTGCTTTTTAGCTCCGTCAAAATTATCTGAAGGAATGCATCGATTAAAAGTGAACAAAAATTACCGCTTTTATTAGTTCACAAATCACGAATTTTATTATTTAACGGTTTCATATTACATATGCAGTCTATGAGCAGAAAACGTTTAAAGAAAACCCTATTTAAAACAAAACTACCGATGGTAAGTCTTTGCTCTCCGCAGCCCCCGTTGGGGCCGCAGCCCACAGTTTGGGAACCACTGGTTTAGTATATGAACTGGTACTTTGCTCTTGGTTGTTCACAGGAACATAGCGTTGGTCTGCAAAGAAAACTTTTCAAGTTTCTTCAAGTGGTCTAGCATCGCACTAACAAAGTCTCTAAGAAAAAGAGACTTTTCCAGTCCAAAAAGTGAGAAAAAGGGCGTTAAAACCAAGAAAAGAGGGGGCGGGGATTTGTATACCACTGCAATTGAAATAGGATTTATTTCTATTTACCACGTGAATAATAATAATAATAATAATAATAATAATAATAATCATCATCATCATAATAATAATAAAAAAATAATGTCCTGGGTATGACTTTAAACTGCATCCGGTTGTGGAGTTTCGACGTGGCAGAATGAGGTTACCTTTTGCCACAATTACCTTCAGGTCACCCTTAAGCAAGGTGTAGTACCTGTTAGCTCTCCCCTGTCTCATGGGTAGGGGGACTCTTCAGCCTTGGTTGGCAGCCCTCCTGGAGATGGTGTCTCAATAAAAACACCGGTGTTTGTGTAACCTAAAATCCACAATCCTCTTATGAGTGAAATGTCTTATTCAAATTATGAAGACAACTGCGCGAATGAGACTGGAGCATCAAGTGAAGATCTCTCGCCCGGCAGGTGCCCCACTGTATGGCAGGATGGGCCCGGTCGTTATCAAGCGTCTGCCAAAATGAAGTGAAACAAGGAATTAAATGTTGCTGTGACGGAGTGCTATTTCCTGAGTAAACCAACAGATGAAAATGGAATACCTATACGAGGCTACAGAAGAAGGATGCATAACATCTGGAAGGAGAGGGAATTACCAACATTAAGAGAACAAAAGTTATGTGATCAGGCTGGGCAATAGGAAAAAACGAATTGTTCACCACAGTAGAGATGAAAGAAATCTGTCGAAGTTTAGAAGTGGATAGTGATAATGAAGAAGGGAATGATCCAAACAGGCAGTTGCCAGAAATAGAAGTGCAAGAAGTGCAAGAATATCAGTGCAAATCAACAGAACCGACGAACTAATCGAGCAGGAAAGTTGTATGATTGAGGAGATAGTTGAAATTATGAGAAGTGGTCAAGTATATGATACAAGAGGACTGAAGAAAATAAATAGAAATGTTTTGTCAGAGTGGATAAGTAAAATAAATAAGATCATTTGGAAAATAAGGACAGAAAACTTAACTGATACAAATAAGTTAATCGGTGCAGTTGCTATCTACATCTCGAAAAAAGTTGGGTTGAAGACTGGTAATGCAAAAAGGAATACAAAGAAAAAACCTTGGTGGAAAAGGAGGATAAAAGGAACAATATAGGAACTAAGAAAGCATGGGAATATTTTGCAAAGAAATAAAAGAGGAGAACTCACCAGAAAGGAAAGGTATAAAGAACTGGAGAGGAAATATCAAATAAAGAAGAGATAGAGAAAATGTCGTTATTGAAGAGCTGAAGCAAAAACTGCAGGCGAAAGTAGCAAAACTGAAGAGGTATGATCAGAGAGTTAATCAATTTAGAATTAATAGGCTGTTTCAGCAAGACCAGAAGAAAGTATATCAGGAATTTAATGGAATGTCAAAAAGTGAAGGCTTAGCACCAGATGCAGAGAAAAGCGAACAATTTTGGTCTAGTATTTGGGGGAACGAGGTACAACACAATAAGGATGCAGAATGGTTGAAGGAATTAAAAGATGAATGTGGAGAAACAAGACAGGATGACATAATGATAGACTTTTTAATGGTAACAGCACAGGCAAAGAAGATACCAAACTGGAAAGCACCTGGACCTGATGGGGTCCAAGGATACTGGATAAAAATGTTTACATCACTGCATGACAGGATCGTCAAACAAATGAATGAAATGATAAATAGCAGGGTTCGTATATCTGCCTGGATGACAATGGGCAGAACAGTGTTGTGCCAGAAAGACCC
>RDPX01000107.1:809564-819953 GCA_003991215.1 Morbakka virulenta | reverse complement strand
AATAATAATAATAATAATAATAATAATAATAATAATAATAATAATAATAATAATAATAATAATAATAATAATCTGTGACCAAAGGATTTGAAAAGTGGGTTGAGAAGCTTGGGATTCACTGCAACTTAGGAGTACTTCAAAAGACAACGCTGTTGGGAACAGCAAGGATTTTGCGAAAAGTACTGGAGTTTTGAGAAAGAAAATGCTGGTAGCCCATGGTCATTTGTTATGACCCGCCTGTCAGCATAGAACTCGGCAATAAAAACAGCCAGACACAAAATGTGAGAAAAGATGATAATAATAATAGTAATAATAATAATAAATATAAAAAATAGGGTAGATAAATGACGTAACGCTTATTAAGGCTCTGCTAGAATCAAATATTAATTCGTTTTTCCGTCAAGCTATTTAATTCCACTGCTATTGATGCTTAGATTAATTATTCCATTAACTATGTTACTGAGAAGAGTCAGAAAAGGATAAAGATCCGGGAGAAGATAAAGTTTGTAAAACACTCACTTTGGAGGTGAGCCACGCTCTTAGGGAAGAATACATAGCTAGTGGTTTCTTTAGGTAATTGGTGAAAACAAGAAAACAGAATTCCACTGTTTTTACAAATAACCAAATGCGTAATTCTGATCAGAGTATAGCAGCGGAGTACTAATAGGAGTTTACAAAAGATAGAGAAATACAGGAAATGAATATGGAAGAGAGTTGCATTTTACAAGTGATTGTATTTTATCAATATTCGAAAATGATTTCGAAAACAGATGATAATCTGGTTTTATAGGGAGAAAGGAAACCAAATAACAAATGAAAATATTCAAAAAATGCAACAAATCAAATGATTGAAGTAGCCCTTTGCACTGAAGTAGCTTCCAACCTTGTTTAGAGTGAAGAAAAGAAGATATAGAGAGGTACTTATATTTAACGCAAAAAACTGAACCGATGAAGCGACAGAACTTTCGAACCAGTATTCAGTTACAACCCATTGTTAAAAATTGACATGAATTGCCTCGCTTGAGTGGTTAGTGCTGCCGACGCAGAAGTTTGATGTTTTGTAATGCAACCTTTAACCTTTTTAATTCCTCTTTCCAAAATAACCCCCTTTGTGTTTGTGGCAAAACGCCAAGTGCTCTGCACAATCCAAGGAAGACAGTTGACGTTTCTTGGTCACTCAGTTAGAAAGGTAAAACTTGAAGACCTAGCTTTGGGGAGGAAAGTCCCTGAAAAAGGTTCTCAGAGAGGTCAGCGAAGGACCTTTCAAAATCTTATGGAAGAACTTAAGGGCTCAAACATGTAAAGCTTTGCACACCATGGTAAAAGTTAAAACAGATTGGTTCGCAATCCATTGAATCGATAAAGCCACAGCGAGAGAGAGAGAGAGAGAGAGAGAGAAGAGAGAGAGAGAACGAGGGAGAAAGGAAGAAAATGTATATATGTGTGTGCTCGTATGTTTGTGTGTTTAGTCTGTATTTCCTAAGTCAGGTCTGGAGGTGAAGGAAGGATTCGAATTGTGAGAGCATGGAAAAAGGTGTCATGATGTTGGTATAGTAGGAAGGCTTGGAAAACGGTCAAACTTTAAAAACCGGAGGGGTTGTGAAAATTTATACTACTGTTAAGTGTCAAGATCCTCAAGACATTCATAGATAGAATAGGAGTTTTATCACGTCATAGATCGTAAGCATTATCTGAAGTACTTTTCGAGAGATATTTCCCCTATCGTCAGGCTCAAGAACATTAATAGATACTCTGATCATCTAATACCGTTTGTTTGTGTGTGTGTGTGTGTGTGGTGTGGGGGGTGTTTTTGTGAGTGTTTGTGCGCGTTGGGGTGGGGAATAAAATCGAAAGCCAAAGAACGTGGAAAGCTTAACTTTGGTGTCTTGGTTCTTTGCTGCCCCGCCCTGAACATAGGCTATGTTATTTTGTGATTGGGTAACGGGGCTGCTGCCAGGTTTAAAAAGGAGGTCATTTTGCAATATTAACAATTCAACATTGGTGCTTTAAAGACTCGTGCTGAATATAGATTTTGCTGGTTTTTTATATCACAGTGAAGGGTACTAAACAGGGGTCGTGTGAGTCCATTTTACAGGCTAAAAATCTACAACAGAAACATAAATTTAATGAGACTACCCAGAAGCTTCTTTCTGTTTACATTTATTTTAGGGTTATAGATCCTTATCTTTAGTAATGGACCCACATCACCACCATTTCAGGCTCTCATATCAAATGCAGAGTTGTCATATTTAATTCAAAATAAGATTGATTATTTTTAGCACAGGGGAAAAAGTATTTTAATACATACTAAGGTTGAATTTGGTATTAGGGTACTTTACAATTCAGCAGTAAACATGGGCTACATTTTTTGCTTTTAGAATATTGGGTAAATGCAAGGGGTTCATAGGGTTGGCTCCTTCACAGAGAAAGGTCTACAGCCAAAAAACTTTTATAATCTTAAATTTAGCGTCAAGGTGGATTGGAAGCCTGTTCTGGACAAACATATGACCACCTGGAG
Source organism: Morbakka virulenta (assembly GCA_003991215.1). NCBI lineage: Eukaryota > Metazoa > Cnidaria > Cubozoa > Carybdeida > Carukiidae > Morbakka > Morbakka virulenta. The sequence goes on along the minus strand of RDPX01000107.1, from coordinate 817,435 downwards.
AGACACCGGGACCAGAAAGAGGTCATTTTAAACCATTTTAAAAGATAAAGACCAAAAAGGCAAAATGAATTCAATCAGGTCAGATAAAAAGTATAAGTTTAATGTCAGGGTAAATTAGACTCCTGTTCTAAATAAAGGCTGTAATATTTCAAATACACCATCTGGAAGGCCACCAGGGTAAAAAAGAGGTCATATTGACCTATTGTTAAAGATGGGGACCTTTTGTATAAAAATGAATTTAGCAAATTTGCTCAGCTACATCGAAAGTATGTGCCGTCAGATTTTGATTTAAAGTTTACGTGTTCCTCGTGAAAGCAACCATTCAATGTCAGTTTGATCACTCAACCAGATGCTCCAGACTGCTAAGGATACTTATCTAATGTCTAATAAATTTGAATCATTTTATACAATTACTTACCAAGATGTATTTCATTATGATTTACAATACATGACAATTTGACTATGGATTAAAGAAGTGGTCACATTATGAATAATAGTTTTACGTACCTCATATCTAGAAAAAAACCCCGACTTCAGAACAATGATCCATATATTTAATCAATTGTTATTAAAAATACTGGTTATTTTCTTTATAGTAGTATTTATAGTCTTTAAACAAATCTTAATTATTTCTGTTTATCTGTATTACAGTAAATATATCTAATAGCTCAATAGTAATTGGTATCGTAACGCAGTGTAACTATATCTTCATGTATTAGTACCTATAAGGGTACTACAAATGGAACAAACAGGAAATAAAGTGTGGTACATATGGCTGGGGTTACTTGTTAATTAGCTTATGTTGAGGGTTAACAAGTGATGATATCATATGTAATGGATGACACTTTCCTTTCTTATTAAATATGATAACACAATTATTTTGTTAAAAGCAATACGTACAAGCGTGAAGCTTCAAAACTATATTCTATAAGTTAATTATTGTACATTTAATAACCTCATAGAAATCAAGGTACACGTGCTCTTAACATCTCTAAAACTAGACTGATTAATGCAAACTATGACATAACTAGAAATCAAGACAAATAAATTGAAATATGTTTTGTATTATATATAACTGTAACGGTTATGAATGTATTAAGACCAATTAATAATATTTTTAATTGTTGTTGAACTAAATCAGTTTCCATTTGGTACAATGTTTCTGCTGTGGTATATTCTTTTCAAAATTGTCAAGTCCAAGGTTAAATGTTGCTACGTTTCAATTAAAATGATTCGAGTGGAAGTTCAAGTGGTTCTTTCCTTGAAAAATGTCACTTAGTTTTGTATTTTATTTGGCCTTAAACAAATTTCTTTCCACTTCATTAGTTGACGTTTGTATACACATGAAAAAATTCAGTGATCTAAATTAGCCATAGTTTTGTTCTTGTCGTCTTTTCTTAATACTTAACACTACAAAAGAATAAATATATATATATCATGTCTTCTAAACTTTGTCATCTCTCATAGTTTCTTTTACACTTCTGCACAAACTTATTCCCATTCCCTTTTTTACATTGTTTTACTTTCTTTGATGTTGTTTTGTCCCTGTATTTGTCTTATGTCCCGTTTGTTTGTCCTGTTTAGTAAATTTGCCGATTTACATCCACGGCCATGAGCTTAGCACTCATACTATATATATATATATATATATATATATATATATATATGTATATATATAAGTATATACAAGAGCAAATAAGTTACATCCACTCGTTTTCAAGCTACCTGACTTGCCATTTCTGTAAAGGAACATATATTTCCTTGTGTAAATACCTCGACCTCTTTCTTTTTCCCATTAACTGAGAGCATATATTTAAAAGATTTTATCTCATTAGAGTACTTTTTAAGGTTGTGGTTTGCAAGTTGGACTCTACTTTGTACTTTGTAATTTTGAATCCATTTTAGATAGCTCCCGGTTTAAATTTCTTTCGCACCCTTTATATTGCCAATTCAGTTCTTTCCTTACTGAGTGAAATCTAATTTCGGCTTTAAACTTTGAAGTCCATTTTAGACCTTTTTTATGGCTTCATTTTTGCTCGACCCTTGATGTTTCAAATCGAATTGAAAAAACGTTAATTATTTTTGTTTCTTTCCTTCATATATCACAAGCATTTTTTTGGAAAGAATTGGTGCATGTATTCATCAAAGGACCAGGTTGCGAAGAAGAGTACACAGAAGTGGCTTTCTCGTCCAAGATTGTCTCATCTGGCGTTATTCTTCTTAATTGACGGATACGTAAACATGCAAACAGACGATGGTAATTTCTACGATATATTGGAGAACTAATTGGATAAATCAAGGGATTGATCGCACAATAACTGTAACCAAACATGATGAAGATAAAATTTAAAAATTGAGCTAAATCAGGTACCACATGTTCTTTTTCCCATGAAAGTAAAATTAGCTGAAATATATAGGACGGGAGCCAGCAGAATTGAAATAAGGCAACTATTACCTTTATTGCCTTAATAGCTTGTGATTTCTGGCGGCAACTCTCTTGGCGAAATGCATCCGTCTGAGTCACCATACTGGTATTCTTTGATGAATTGTAGTGCAGCTGTACATATATTATAACCATAACGAAAGACGGTACAAGGTGGAATAGTAGAAACAATGCCACGAAATACACAACTACTTTTTGTGGGCTTCCTGAAGGAATTATCCAAGTATAAGCACAAAAGGTTTCATTATAGTTCGTAATCCAGTTATTCTGAACAAAAGTAAGTCCAGTACTCACGGCCATTCCAAGAATCCAGGAGAACAAGATCAATATTGAATTCCTACATTTTCCTTTCTGCTTCCAAGTGTGAGGATGACGAACGCTTTCCAGACATTCATAGGAAAACATGACCAAAGTAAGATTGGAAGCGCACAATGAACCAAACTCAATCACTGTCACTAAATCGCATAAAAATTTCCCGAAAATCCAATTTTTTAATCCGAGTTCCATTAGAAAGAAAATTGGAGGGAAAGTAACCATGACAATATTGCAGAAACACATGTTAAGTNACGACATATATATATATATATATATATATATATATATATATATATATATATATATATATATATATATCATGTCTTCTAAACTTTGTTATCTCTCATAGTTTCTTTTACACTTCTGCACAAACTTATTCCCATTCCCTTTTTTACATTGTTTTACTTTCTTTGATGTTGTTTTGTCCCTGTATTTGTCTTATGTCCCGTTTGTTTGTCCTGTTTAGTAAATTTGCCGATTTACATCCACGGCCATGAGCTTAGCACTCATACTATATATATATATATATATATATATATATATATATATGTATATATAAGTATATACAAGAGCAAATAAGTTACATCCACTCGTTTTCAAGCTACCTGACTTGCCATTTCTGTAAAGGAACATATATTTCCTTGTGTAAATACCTCGACCTCTTTCTTTTTCCCATTAACTGAGAGCATATATTTAAAAGATTTTATCTCATTAGAGTACTTTTTAAGGTTGTGGTTTGCAAGTTGGACTCTACTTTGTACTTTGTAATTTTGAATCCATTTTAGATAGCTCCCGGTTTAAATTTCTTTCGCACCCTTTATATTGCCAATTCAGTTCTTTCCTTACTGAGTGAAATCTAATTTCGGCTTTAAACTTTGAAGTCCATTTTAGACCTTTTTTATGGCTTCATTTTTGCTCGACCCTTGATGTTTCAAATCGAATTGAAAAAACGTTAATTATTTTTGTTTCTTTCCTTCATATATCACAAGCATTTTTTTGGAAAGAATTGGTGCATGTATTCATCAAAGGACCAGGTTGCGAAGAAGAGTACACAGAAGTGGCTTTCTCGTCCAAGATTGTCTCATCTGGCGTTATTCTTCTTAATTGACGGATACGTAAACATGCAAACAGACGATGGTAATTTCTACGATATATTGGAGAACTAATTGGATAAATCAAGGGATTGATCGCACAATAACTGTAACCAAACATGATGAAGATAAAATTTAAAAATTGAGCTAAATCAGGTACCACATGTTCTTTTTCCCATGAAAGTAAAATTAGCTGAAATATATAGGACGGGAGCCAGCAGAATTGAAATAAGGCAACTATTACCTTTATTGCCTTAATAGCTTGTGATTTCTGGCGGCAACTCTCTTGGCGAAATGCATCCGTCTGAGTCACCATACTGGTATTCTTTGATGAATTGTAGTGCAGCTGTACATATATTATAACCATAACGAAAGACGGTACAAGGTGGAATAGTAGAAACAATGCCACGAAATACACAACTACTTTTTGTGGGCTTCCTGAAGGAATTATCCAAGTATAAGCACAAAAGGTTTCATTATAGTTCGTAATCCAGTTATTCTGAACAAAAGTAAGTCCAGTACTCACGGCCATTCCAAGAATCCAGGAGAACAAGATCAATATTGAATTCCTACATTTTCCTTTCTGCTTCCAAGTGTGAGGATGACGAACGCTTTCCAGACATTCATAGGAAAACATGACCAAAGTAAGATTGGAAGCGCACAATGAACCAAACTCAATCACTGTCACTAAATCGCATAAAAATTTCCCGAAAATCCAATTTTTTAATCCGAGTTCCATTAGAAAGAAAATTGGAGGGAAAGTAACCATGACAATATTGCAGAAACACATGTTAAGTGTCAGCGGTTTCAAAGGGGAGCTTAGCGCTTTCTCACGCACAGTGAAGATTAATGTACAAATATTTCCAACCAACGCTACCAACATGATAAATGGTATCATAACTAATGAAGCTAAAATAAGAGATGCATCTCCATGGGTTGGGTTGTATACTGTATGATAATGGCCTCCACCCATAGTTTTTATTGCAGGTCTTCCTTGTTATAAAATTTCTCCAGTGAATTTTTTGCTTCACATTACTACTTCTCTATGTTGCTTGAAAATTGTACTTATAAATATTTTGAATACAATGACAGCAAATTCAAAAACTGAAAATTTCTTTTTATTTAAAGGTGAGTTGATAAGGTACGATAGAGATAATCTGATACCAGGTAAAAAGAACTTGTTCATTCAATATGCGCTTGTAGTCCCATCATCGAAAATATGGCACTAAAAATCCACTTCTAGTTTGATTTCGTAAAAACTACGAAAAGTGCGTCCAAATTCCAACCAAGTCACTGAAAATGTTGTGACAACTAAGGATAAAGAAAAATGTAATCACAATTAGTAGCAGACAACTCAAAATTATGTACAAATAGATAAAATATTTCTGTAAAACCAAATCCAAATAAAGGATGTCTCCTTACATTTAGATTTCCGTTTTTTGTTCTCTGCATTCACAAAGAAATTTCAATTAAACTTAATTTCTATATGGATAAACCGAAGAGGTAGAGGCAACAGTTAACTTTGAAATATTCAGTGCTTTATCAATTCATCCTTACTTTTAAAACGTGTGAGTATATCTATTATGATAGCCTGTTGTGACTGATTTTACATACGAATAGTTCATTTTCTTTTTTCAATCATAGTTAAATTATTAACTTTTAATCTACTAAAAATATTATTTCTTTTGATGTAAAATTTTGCCTAAATACTTACGTCAAACAAAATGTTTCCCAAGAGATTTACAGATCTGTTGAGATTGAACGACAACAGAAATCGCAAATTTATGGAAAATGTCATCAGGATTTTGAACGAAAACTTACATTTTCTGCTTGATAGCAACGATAAGAGGACACAGGAAAAAAGCCAACTCCAGCTTATGACAATCTAACCTGTGATAAATACCAGCAGGGTACCAGAACAAATTTTAAATCGTATTTCTACTATGCCTGTTTTTATGCAAGTATGAGGTATCAAAATTGCACTTCATGGTGTGAAAGTATAATGACTGTGCAAATGGGTTTCCTGAGAATTCTACCAGAAGATTGTTAATCCTCCTTGCTCGATTTTTTGAGTGCTATGCTTTGAATTTTGAATATAATTTTTGTTTGTATTGTTCAAAAGATAAAGTGTATAACTACAGGGTACACCGAAAAATAGAGCTATTTTGGCAACATTATTTTATTGTTGGGAACACAAAATAGTTGTTGGAAAAAATAGAACAGAACATTAACCCACATGTTAAATATCATGTTAAAATATGGTTTCAGTTGGCAGCTACACAATGACTTAGACAGGCTAGCCTTTGAATGACTTAAAAAAGGATTTTGTTCCAACAATCCCCTCACAAAGTTTTCAAGGATTGAATGTCTCTGATCTTTTTTCTTTGTGAATAAAATTGATGTAACAGTAACCCCCTGTGATAAAATCCATGACGTTGGCATTTGGACTTATTCCTGGCAATTCGTTAGGTCCAATAAAGCCAAAGGTATTTGGCATACGTTTGTAAGATACATAATGTAAATCTAAAGACTAGGACACAACATTAAGAAATAAAATATTTATCAGACAAAGTTAGCAATTAATAAAACACAGGGGGATGGGGGGTTCTCCAGTGACCACAAACCTTGTCATTTTGCTTTTCAATTTGTATTCCAGGTTTGAGTTTCCTTGACCTTATTCTATAAAGGTCAAAGGACTCTAAGTAGAAATCTCAGGTGAAAATCTCTAGTAGAAGTTTGTTAGAGAGTGGCGAGAATGCTGGAGTGGATATAAAAGGTTGCAAGGATAGGTACAACCAGAAAAGAAATGCTCAGGAAAATAAAGAAAATTTGCAAGATATCAAAGAAAATACAGTAAATAAAATTTTACATTTTGCAATGTGATGGGAGAAAAATACAGCTGTTGGTAAAAGGATGACTAAATGATCCTGAAAGACAAGAGAAAAAAGAAGACAAATATATGGACGGACACCCGGAGCTCGAGATCCTTTTTCTGCTTGATTTGCTTTCAAGGAAACCTGTTTCTGCTCTGTGAAGCATAATTAGGTAATGCAATAGTGCACGTTTTGCCACCACGGTTGACAATGCAATTTCTTGAGAATAAAACAAACAACTATTGTTTGGAATACAAAAGATAAACAAGTTTTCTCAAACATATTGTACTTTTTTAATCGTCATTGAAGCATGGTGTTGATCGTGCGAAATTTTTTAGCATTTCTGGCACTTTCGATTTTTGAATCTTTGAGACCAAACTGGAGCAAAAACAACATGTGTCAAAAGGTATCAACAGAGGTGTCATGAGGTTTACAAATCAGGACAAAACAACTTTCTCATGTCACGAAACCTTGTGTTGCAGATATACCATGCTCATATTTTGAATAAAAGTAGGCAATATATTGAAATAAATGAGAATATCTCTGTAATTTTGTCAAGACAACAGAAAGCAACAGACTGTTATCTAATTATTAAACAATTAGTACATTGTACAGGAAAGACAACAGTTTGAAAAGTTTGAAAAAAGGAACGCATAGGAAATGTTGCTCAAAGAGAAATTCATAAAAGCACATGTTAAACTTGTGTTTTTTCCACACTTCTTTTACACATAGTGCTCATATTTAATGAGTATATATCATACCACAAATACAAATTTCTCACATGCCAAATACAAGTCCCTGTGAAGGGCACCGTCTGAGTCCCATTTAGTGGGGAAAATGACGTTAAAATAATAATTATAATGATGATAATGATAATAATAATAATAATAATAATAACAATAATAACAATAATGCCCTTTGGCATACATAACAACATGGCTCTTTTTGCCTGTGCGTTGTTGTTTTTGTCACCAAACAGGGCAATAACAAATATCCAGTCTGTATTCAATGCTGCAATACCAGACTTAGTGCTAGTACTAAGACATCTCTCCATGTATTGTCAGCTATCAGGCTAGGAGTGGGGAGTGCTGTAGTCATGAGTTGTTGTCATACAACAACAACCGCTTGAGCAATGTGCCTTTCCTCACT
>RDPX01000107.1:760337-799255 GCA_003991215.1 Morbakka virulenta | reverse complement strand
GTGACGGTATCCTTGCCCTCGGTTTAGAAGGTACAGGGAACTCTTTTGTTATTGGGGTATCAAAGTTTCCAACGAATGATAAAAACGGGGCTACCGTAAACTAGTACATAAAATCTGGAATGAATTGGATATATTTGAACTAAGTGAGAAAGAAAGTTGTAGGTCAGGCCCATTTTTTCAAAACAAATGGACTTTTGAGTTAGAAATGGAAGAACTGAACAGAGAGGTAGAGTCAGAAAAATCTGTCAGGAGAGTACAGATATGGATCTTAAAATTGGTGAAAAGAAAGCAACCACGCAGAATGCAGAATGAGACTTGAATAAAAAGAACGTTAAACAAATGGACAGGGCTCACAGCATCAGTGATGGAAACAGAGGCAACTGGAATGCAGATGGTCCAAGGGGAAAAAAAAGTAGATGTTTTAGGAGACGATAATACAAAATTGCTTGAAATGATTAAATGAGAACGAGGGAAATAAAGAGAGGTCTATAAACCTTGGTTTGTAGACAGAAAAAAAAAATTGAAGTTACATTTAAAGTTAATAAAACCATCCCCAAATTAGAGAAAGAAAATTCAAGCTATTTAAATAACATTTTTAAAGCACCAGCTGTTGCAAGACACATGCTTGGTATTTAGAACAAATAATGTAAAAATAAAAACCGAATTGTGGTGGAAACGACACGAATTTTCAAATCAGTGAACTAAGGAAGGACATTGGTAAACTTGAAGCTTTACAGAATAATTTTTTGAGGAGGGAAATCATTGGAGAAATACTAATGCACAAAAACAAGATCAAGGAGAAGAGTATTAAGGTAGTAATAGAAAAACTGAAACAGTAAGTTACAACTAAGAGTGCCAAAATCAGTCAATCAAAGCCAACAAAACGGAATGTTCAGTATTAATCTGAAGACGCTTTTTGAGGGGAATCGAAGGGAAAGAGAGGAATAATGATAACATTCCTGATGCCGACGAAGCGAAAACCTTTCTGGAAAAAATTTCGGAGAAAGAGGTAGAGCATACTAATAAGACAAAGTGGATCGAGTCAGTTGAAAATGAAATTCATGAAAAGACTCAACAACAGGATAATCTGAATGTATCAATTGGAACACTCAGAAAGCAGGTTAATAAATTGTCAAACTGGAAGTCACCAGGGCCAGATGGTGTCCAAGGATACTGGGTTAAAAATGTAACAGCTCTTCACTCTTTCCTTACAGTTATGTTCGATGATTTCTTGACAACAGGTTATGCACCAGAGTGGTTAATTAAGGTAACAAGAGTCCTGATAATAAAGAATAAAAGTAAGGGAAACGACATACCCAACTTTGAGTCCATTAGCTGTCTTTCATTAGTTCTGAGAATATTCACTGGTACTTTATCTAAAGAGGATTATGATCGTCTTGAAATAAATGACCTGCTTCCTTTTGAGGAAAAGGGATGTCGTTTGGGAAGCCTTGGAACCAAGGATCAAGTACTGATATATAAGATGATAACTAGGAACCGTAAGCGAATACACACTCGACCATAAAAAGACCTTTGATACGGTGCCACACTCGTGAATGTTGAAGTGCCTTGAGACTTTTAAAGTGGATGATAAAATCAAAACGTTACTTTATAATAGTATGAAGAACTGAAAGACTGAACTGACATCGGGCAGATTGTCACAAGGAAAAGTAAAAGTAAAGCGAGGAATTTTCAAAAGAGACTGCTTATCACCACTCTTATTTGTAATTATTTTGATCTCAGTGTCTTTTGTTTTACATAAAAAGAAAGGTGGCTATAATTTAGGCAAGGTTGATATATCGATAAAGTATCTACTTTTCAGGGATGATATAACTCTTTGGAAAAAATTAAAAGAATTGGACATGCTAGTTAATAAAGTTTGTATATTCAGTAAAAGACTTCTGCATGGAATTTGGGATTAGTAAATGTGATGCCCAAGTAATGAAGAGGGAAACTGTTTGAGAGCAAAGGCATAGAGGTTCTATCGGGCGAGAATATAAAAGAGATTGACACTGACGGCGTATAAAAATACCTGGTATTACTGAAGACTGACAATATTAAGAATAAAAAGATAAAGGAGAACTTGAACGCTGAATATCTATGGAGGCCTAGAAACATACTGAAGTCTCAACTGAGCAGTAAAAAATGTTGTAAATTCTATCAACTCTCAGCCTGTGTCTCACATTCGGTTATAATGCAGGGGTCATAAAGTGGAATCTAACTCAACTGAAAGGGCTTGATAGGAAAAACCGAAAATATTTGACCGTCGATACCATGTTCCACAAAAGAGGCGACGTAGACAGACGTTACCTGGAAAGATCTGAAGGTGGTAGAGGCATGATTAGTGTTGAGGACTTTGTCCATATTGAAAAGAACAATTTATATAAGTATGTCTCGGAAAGCAAAGAACTTATACTGAAAGGTGTGATGAAGGAGCAAGAACTCGATCAGGGTAAACCAAAGGCTGAAATTTGACAATAGCGAAAAGACAACTTGAACAGTAAAGAACTGCACAGTATTAACCTCTAGAAAACCAAGTCTGGAGACAAACAGCTATGGAACTGCTTAAAGAATAGCGACCTTGAGAAAGCATCCAAGTGAATGATGATGGCTGTCCAGGAGCAGTCTCTGAGAACCAAAGCGATTCAATGTCAAATTGACAAAACAGAAAACAGCCCTTTCTGCAGACTTTGTGGGGAACGTGAGGAATCTGTTGCGCATATAGTGGCAAAATGTTCACAGCGCAGGAGCATTACAAAGAGTGGAGCCATGATGTTGTTACAAAAGTTATACAATGGAAACTATGCAGACGTAATAATTTGACCCACTGTGAAAAAGTGGTATGAGCATACCCCTAAACGAATGATAGAGAACGATCAGGTGAAAATACTTTGGAATTTTAAACTAGAAACTGATAAAGTACTAAAACATAGTAAACTGGACATTTTTATCCTAAGAAACTAAACAAGATCTTGTTTGAGCATTGATATTGCCTGTCCATTTGACACAAGGATCCAGATAAAAGAAATTGAAAACTTACCAACTATCAGGACTTGAAATAAAAAGTGATGAAAATCTAGGGATTGTAATAACACCAAAGTCATTTCAGTCATCATTGGACCGCTTGGCACCATTTTAAAGAGTTTCAAGGGCTGGCTCAACAACACCAGCCTTAACGGTATTTTAAGAACCCTACAGATAGCGTACTTATTACGGACGGCGAAAATTCATCGCTGTGTGCTGAAAATCTGAGGCTACAAGCAGTGACTTGAAATTTGGCTTAAACAACCAGGAAAACTTCATCTTAAGCTATGATATGAACTTTATATAGTATGCCTTTTGGCAAACATTACAACATGCCTTTAAGGGGCCTATTTATTGTTGCTTTTGTCACCAAAGAGAGCAACAAGAAATTGCCAGTCTGAATTACTCTATTTTTTACTTTGTAATTTGAAAGGTGCCCAACACAAAAAACCCAAACGATCTAGAACATTTTGTTTAATTTTTGCTTGAAGTCCAGAATTTATGTAATTTACAAGATATCCACGCAGGGTTTTGTAATTTCTATATTTAGATTTAAATCGAAGTGAAAGAAAAGAAGTGATAGAAAAGAGGTGAAAGAAAGGAAGTGAAAGAAAAGAGGTGAAAGAAAAGAAGTGAAGGAAAAGAGGTGAAAAAGGAAGTGAAAGAAAAGAAGTGAAAGAAAAGAAGTGAAAGAAAAAGGTGAAAAAAAAGAAGTGAAAGAAAAGAGGTGAAAGAAAAGAAGTGAAAAAAGGAAGTGAAAGAAAAGAAGTGAAAGAAAAGAAGCGAAAGAAAAAAAGTGAAAAAAAGAGGTGAAAGAAAAGAAGTGAAAGAAAAAAGTAAAAGAAAAGAAGTGAAAGACAAGAACTGAAAGAAAAGAGGTGAGAGAAAAGAGGTGAAAGAAAAGAAGTGAAGAAAGGAATTGAAAGAAAAGAAGTGAAAGAAAAGAGGTAAAAGAAAAGAAGTGAAAAAAAAGAAGTGAATATGTACAACAAAACAGTAGTGGCCCAGTGGTTAAATCAATAGATTATCATGGAAAATGTCCTCTGTTCGAACCTCGGCCGTGTCTTTTGACGTACTGCGCCCAATTTGTTTCTTTTTTGTAAGAAGCATACGACTGAGTGTGTTCATGTTTTTGCAAATGGAGTTGGAAGAGGAAAAATTTCAATAAATGAAAAAGATAAGAAGTACAAAGAAAAGAAAATCAAGTAGTAAGCGAAACCCTCTGCGTTTGAGTGGATACAGAAAACAAACCAAGAAAATATGAAAGCAGGAAAGTAGGAAGGAAGTGCATGCAAATGGAGCTACCAGGGAAAAGAAGACGAGGGCGACCAAGACACAGATGGATGGACAATATAAAGGCAGACATGGCAGTAAAAGGGCTCACGAGGGAAGACGCACAGAACCGCATACGGTGGAGAAGCCACATTCGCTATGACGACCCCTAGCAAGGGACATGTCAGCAGAAAAAGAAGAAGAAGAAGAAGAAGAAGAAGAAGAAGAAGAAAGGCAATTTAGAGTTGTCTGTGGTAATACAGGGAGAGCCCTTCTGTTTTAACCTTTCAAATACCTGTTCAGCTGCAATTTGAAAAGTAAAAAAGTTGATATCGAATAATTGTGCTTGACACACCATTAAGATGAGCATAACTTAACAGAATTTGCAATGAAAACAAATAGCAACATCACTATAAACCAAACTTTTTATGAGGCAAATTTTGAACTGCGTGGAAATGAAAAAGTCCTAATGCTCGTATTGTTTCAGTGGAAACTTCTTTGCGAAACACACAGGTTTCGAAAATGGTGGAGGTTTTTCCTACTAAAACATCTATAAATGGTAAGCAGGCATTCTGTTCTTTTTTAGTAGGAAACACTAATGATGTATGAAAAGTGTTTAAGTCAATCATGAATTTAGTGTTGCTTTCCTGAGTTTTTAATTTAGCAAAAATGCCATAAGTAAATCTACGATATTCAAATATTTTGTGAAATAGGCTACAGATAAATTGGCCAAAATCACATTCAGTGGCTACCCCATCGACAATATTAGTTTATCGGTACACAATGTTTTGAAAGCTACAATTAACCAATTTACCATCTAGCTTCACCAAATCTAAATCAGGACTCCCCAAGAATTGGCAGTGACACAATGATTTCTTGTTACAGCTTTGTACAGCAAAGATCCTTTACCAAAGATCATTTACAAATTCTTTCAACAAAATTAAGGTAATCTTTACTGTAATGATATTTGTTTTTCTATATTGTTTTTTTATAATCACATCAATTGATGTTAACTAATAGTTACTCTGACGTTCAAAATTATATTTTGGAGATGAAAACAAAATGCTATACTTTGTGTAACCTTTTACCATCATTTTATTACGGGTGTTTTACCCTACATCCAAATCCTTTTTCTTGATCTTTAGTTTCTTTGATCTGCCATTTAAACTTTTTATTATCTAAAAGTAATTTTCTTGAAACGTTGCTTTAGAATTTGATGTGAGAACCTCATCAGCTGGTTTATTGATCCCATCCTTCTCACATCTTACTGCTCTCTGTATATAGTTACCTAGAGAAAAGAATCTTATTCTTTGGTTGTCTGTGCTTGTTCAAGAAAATAAAATATATCACAATGTAATTTATATTAAATAAATTCCGACTTTTATTGCCTTAATCCTTGCTTAAGGTACGTAATTTATTAAAAAAAAAGCGATTGAACTTGTAGTTTGAAATACATTTGTTTAACAATAATTTAAGTTTTCGTAATCGTAAAAGAATGTTTGCATGTAGCGAACTTTATACTTTGAAAGCAAGGCATTATTTACCTATGTTATCCTTTGAAACTTGGATGATTTTTTGAATAATGAAAGCATCATTTACACTGAAATAAAAGGCTATTTATTATTTGGCTAAAATATTAAAGTTATCCAATTCAACATTATGTCTCTTTTTCAATGATCAGTGTTGATTAAGTTGTGCAAATGTCCTGTTTCCCTGTCAGGAAGACGTCATTTTTTTATCCACTATTCATTTTTTCGTAAGCACAACAATATGTTATAAACACAACTTTGAACAATTGGGACTAGTCAAAGCAATTTTTGTAAAGAAAAACAATTTTAAGCCCCATTTAAATGTGTACCATTTGTACTGTATCGTGTATATTGTATTATTGTACCATCTGTGTACCATGCACGGTGCATATATTGTACGATGTGTATCGTACAAAGTGTATTGTATCATGTGTATTGGTTACTGTGCGATGTGTATTGTACTGTGTGCATTGTACAATGTGTATTGTATTGTAGATGTAGATGTGGATATGGGTGGCTTTAGGAGCCAACGTCGAGATACAAACGGGATTTTACGAACGCGACCACAATCTCAGGGCTGAAAGCCAGCGAGCTCATCTTTTCAAAGTAGCACCCAAAGATCCTCATATGGCACTCATTTTCCGAGGTGTATCCAACCAGCGAATGCTTAAAGTATTTCACCTCTAAAAATAGTGCATCTATTACGTACACACTGATCGAGAGAAATTTTGAAAGTTGTTGTATCTAGGCCGGAGATACCTAGGAATGTATATCCATCAGAAACACTTCGGATGCCACATCAGGAGTCAAAGACTCTCATTGATTGTGGTGTCCATGATTTTGAAGACATTCATCCAAACGGTAGTTGTCCGGTTTGCTCCTCTCCAACGCTAAGGCTGTCTTTTTTGAGGAGCGGATTGAATTGTAGATATGGGTAGCTTTAGGAGCCTGCGTTGAGATCCAAAGTGAATCACGCGAACGTGACCACATTCTGAGGGCTATAAGCCAGCCAGCTCATCTTCCAAGAATGGCTCCAGAAGGTCATACTACGGCCATCCCTTCGACAATCATTGGGCATTTGGGATCACCACACATGAGCACAGCAGCCAACCCATCATATCGTTTACCTTCCACTGCTAATGTTTCTGTATAACCTACAAAGTCCGCGTGGATGACAAGGATCATTCATATTGAACATTCCCGAAGTTTCTCTGCTGCGTTAGACTTAGCTTGAATCCCCTCAACCGAACCGTGATCGTTGTTGTCCCAGGATGCTAGAGGGAACATGTCGAGTGGTTTCCGGTGTTCGTCTGCAGCAGGGATCTCTGACGACAGCTCCGATGTAGCCAACATCCAATTCATTAGGGCAGCCGATTGCCGAATTTATCTTCAAGCAGCATTCTTTGCAGATGCTCTAAGGTGACATTGCTTGACTTTCTCGAATGATTTTAAGATGATACAATCACTCGATGTCTTAAAACTCATAACATCCGATTCCAGATTGATGGCTTACAGCGGTGTCGATTAAAGTTGATCTGTTACGACAAAAGGGCTCTTTTCTGGGCACGTTCCAATGTCTTCATATCAGTCTTGGAAACCCACTACTGCCAGCCTGAGTCCGCGTAGCTGAGTAGGCTCCGAATAAAGGCGTGAAATATCGCAAGTAGGTGTGGTTGGTCCCAGCCCCAATGCGAATGAGCAACGGCTCAAAGACAGCCAATTATTTTGGTTGCTGCTGCAGTGACGTTTTGGACATGCCTCTGGAAAGTCAACGCTCGATCAACAGTTACCCTTAGTAGCTTTGGCATTGCGTTGTTCGGAGTCACCTGGCCGTCCATCTCTAGCGTCGGTTTCCAAGCAGCATCATTCGACCAGTTCGGGAAGAGACAGGACTCGCTCTTTGTTCGACTCAGCTGCAGCTTTCACTCTTTACTCTGAGATACCACAACCTCGATCGACTTCTGAAAATTTGTTTCTACAAGGACCTGTCTGCAGATTACCCAAGGATTGAGACGTCATCTGCAAACATCACTTTTACCATATCTTCAGGGAGGCATTTGGCTAGGTTGTTGATGTAGAAGACGAACAGGATGACTGTTAGAACCCATCCCTGCTGCAGAACTTGTTGTAATGGGGCTGAATAGCTATCGATTCTGTAAAGAAGAACCAGGGCTCGACGACCTTGTAGGAAGGCTAGTAGCCAACAGACATAGTGCAGAGGAATTCCTGATTCCAGAAGATTGAGAAAAAGCTTTTGCCTTGAAACGGTAGTGTAGGCCTTGCTAAAGTCCAATAAGGCCAATGCCAACCGGTGCTGGGGTGTCGACTGGAATCCATCTTCGATGCTTTAAACAATATGCAAGATCGGATCTTTGCAGATACGACCTTTATGGAAACCTGTCTGAATCGAGCTAAACCACATTTTGTCTCAGCCAAGAAGTACAGCCGGTTTCCAATGATGCTTTCCAGAAGCTTAACCACGAACAACATATCGCTTAACGGTCAGTACGACACCACACCAGTTCCAGGTTTCCCACTTTTTAACAGCAGTATAATGGTTGCCACTAGGCAGGTTCGGGGAACGTCAGCATCCTCAAATATACAGTTAAAGACGGAGAGGAGTCGCGATGACGCTTGTGGCCCCAGGGCCTTCCGGAATGTCGATGGTATGTTTTCTAGATCAGCTGCTGCCTTCGCTCTTTGCCGGGAAATCACTGACTTTAGCTCGTCCATCGTGGTGGAAGTGCAGCTGCTAGGATGGATATCAGGTGTGTTCGAATTCTTCCGCAACTGTCTCTGGACATGTCGCTTCGCTGGTGTTGGATGAGGGAGGCAAGTGACAGTAGTAAAATTCTCCAAATTCGGTTTCGCTTCATGATTACTGCCCTAACCTGTGGCATCATCCAAGACTTGGTCTTGCGTCCGGCCTTCCTGTTCCCGACGTGAGCTGTTGTGGCTTCGTTAAGATCAAAATGAAGTTCGACACTTAGTGGTACAGCGTGTTGGTGGGTGGATATGTCACAAGATGTTTCTCTACTGCTTTGATGAAAGCTAACCAGTCCACACCGTTTTTCTCCAGTCTCGCTGTTGTCGGGACACACGGTAGCAGACGGATCGTCGCTGTCACAGAGATCAGGATCAGAATATGGTCCAAATCACCAATTGGGTCCAACAGGTGCCAGAATGTTTTAGTCAACCAGTGCGAGCCCACCAATGAAAAATCGAGTAAACTGCTGCTTTTGGCAATGCGATTGTGTCGAGCTGCTGGGCCAACGTTCAGGAAATAACCAGCCGACCCTCTCGTGTCGACTGGTTGTCAGGTATCCCATAGTCATAAGTGCTCATTCAAGTCGCTCACGACAATCGATTGATTGGAAGCCGGAACCGCAGCAGAATCGAACTCTACATTTTGCACCTTGATGTTTGGGAGGAAGACGTCTGACAGGTCGATCCAGTCCTTCTTTCTGAGTCTGATCCAAACAGACTGCGTTTCTATGCCTTTCTGAAATACAGAAGATTACTTCTCGAAGACGATATCATCCTTGATGAATAGGAGCAGACCACCACCTCCCCTATTCAGACTAAATGGTTGCAAAGCCATCGAGTCGAGAATCCTGATCGGTCGATCTCAGGCTTGATTTTTGGATTGCAACGACGTCGGTGCAATTCTCTGGAAGAAACTAACGTAACTCGAACACCTTGGGATGGATAGCATCACTGTTCCATTGCATGATCGATAAGCTGCCTCTCTCCGACGGTGGTATCAGTTGCAAGGTAGCATGACTGAGCATCAGTAGCTGGTCACGTGCATGTTGAGTAGATTTTTCAGTGCACGCCGAACATTTCCAGACCAGGCTTTCCAGTAACGCACTTCTTGTGGAACGGCCTTTGACACAATTGACATCTCATAGGCCGGACGTTTGATTGAAAGTTGAGCTTGAATTTCGTACATGTTATCTTTCTGACCAACCTGCCAATCGCTTGTGATGACAGAAGCATAATCTCTTCCCGAACAACTGAAATATCCACTTAACCCTCATTGGGGTGATGGGAGTATTGCCAACGTTGTCTCGATTTAGCTGCTCAATGTGATAAGATGGCAAAAGGCCAAGCTCCATTGGCTTCGCAAATCAAGGTGGCGGTTTCTTTGCCCGTCCTGATTGCGTTCTCACACGAGTGACGCGGAGTTCCGATAACAAATGTGCGGTCGATTTCCTCCTGTCTTTGTCTCGTAAAACACAGAACACCTGTCAATTTCCTTATTTCCAAACTTTGCGGACGTATCATCTACGTAATCCAAACAGCTCTTAGGAAAGATAGAGATATCCATCACCAATTTCTCTTCAAAAAGACACATGAAGCTGTTGCTGAAGAATCCCAGACTTCAAATTATATTTGGTCACAATGTTGATCTATCACAAATAAACTGACTCTCTTTTTCAGGTACCAAAGAAAGGTATTTAGTTGGAAAATAGTATAACATTATAGGGGGATTAGCAAGTACTTATAGTTACCCAAGACAGATTGTGTCGTATTATTAGTGTTATTTCTACTAACCTAGGAATTTACATTAAAATAGTGTATTATTTTGTGCTTTTTAGTTTATTATTTCGCTTAGTTAAAAACTAAAGGGTTCCTTTTTGGAACTAGGGTTTGTAAAGATAGGTTGCAGTGTATCAACATGGCAACTTCTGTGTATATGCAATTGTGCATAAATGTTTATGCATATGTGTATATATCCATGGGTATACATATATACCTATTTGTATGCGTATGTTTATATATGTATGTGTATATGCATATATGTCTGTGTATATGTGTCTAAATGTGTATATGTATGTGGACGTACGTATATGTATTTGTGTTTATGTTTAGAATTGTATATGTCTATGTCTACATGTGTATATGAATGTAAGTCTTATGTGCATAAATTTGTAAGTTTTGTCTATAATGGTTAAGAACCATACCAAGCACAATGCCAATAAGTGTAAGGAACCATGAAAAAATGACAGAACAGAAAGAAAAAAACAGGAAAGTTACTTGTAGGTGCCAAGAATATTTGTGGAAATGCTCAGATTGAAAATGAAAAGTAACTGTGTGAAGGGGGTCACTTCCTCAAAGAATAATTCTTCGCCCCGTTGGGAGGCTCTTGGACCTCAGGGGGCACCAGACCGTTATCCAACGACTGACGCCATCTTAAACAAGGATACTATCAAAACTGGCATATGGAATGTGACAACAATGTATTAGGATGAGAAGTTAGAAAATGTAAAGGAAGAAATGACTAGACTTGGTATAAATATCTTTGGAGTATGTAAAACCAGAGGAGGGGTATGGAGAACTTTGTAAGCGAATAACAAAAGTGAAGAAGATGAGATTGAGAAGTTTCATGAAACAGTTGAACAGGTTCGACACCATTGCAAGTCATAAGAAGATATCATCATAATGAGCCAATTGAATGCAAAAGTAGGGTGTGAACAGGATAGTAATGTGTTAGGACAATATGGACTAGGAAAACAGAATGAAAGAGGAGAAAGATTTGTTCAGTGGTGTGCATCGAATGGACAGATTATAAGAAATACATGGTTTGAAGAACATCCAAGGAGACCGTGGACATAGAGAAGTCCAGGAGATGGTATAAAGAACCAAATTGACTATATCGCAATCAATACAAGATTTCGGAATACAGTCCAGCACAGTAAAACATATCCTAGCGCTGACTGTTGGAGTGATCATACACCAGTGATATGTAAGATTAAGGTATAGCTAAAGAAGTTAAAGTAGCCAACATCTACACCAAAACTATGCTATGCACCATTGATGAAAGATACCAACATAAGGGAAGGATTTAATATGGTTGTCAAAAACCGGTTTGAGCCTCTGGAAGATAAAGGTGAGGGTTCAAGCTGAAATAATTTCAAAGATTCAGTTGTAACAGCAACAAAGAAGTATTTCCAAGAAAGAAAAACAACCAAAGAATAAATGGATAACAACAGAGATACTGGGTTTGATGAAAGGGAGGCAGCAGACTCCTAATAGAGAAAGTTCAGAATATAAAGCAATTGAACAGGAGATCAGGATCAAATGTAATCTGGCAAAGGAATAATGGTCAAAAGCTAAACGTGAGGAAATTGAGAAGTGTAGACATAGAGATCCAGTAGAGATGAATAGAAGATCGAAGAGATTAGTAGTCAAAAATCTTGTGCATTGTCTGGGTGAACAAAATCTAAAGATGGAATTGTTATAATTGAAAAGGAAATAGTGGTAGAGAGATAGAGTGAACATATCAGTGAAATGTTCCAAGTTGACAGAGAAAAGAAACCCTCATTACAAAAGAATATGTATGGGCCTACCATTCTAAGATCAGAAGTGGAGGCAAAAATGAAGAGGGACAACGCTGCAGGACCTGATGAGATTGTCACAGAAATGTTAACATCATTAGAAGACTTTGGAATAGAGAGGTTGACAGTGCTAATAAATAAAGTGTATGATAGTGGTGAAATACCAAAGATCTTAGTGAGTCAATTCTTATTGCTTTGCCCAAGAAACCTGGTGAAATAGAATTTGAGTTGCATCGAACCATCAACCTTACGAGTCATGTAGTCAAACTGATTCTCAAGATCATTATGCAGAGGGCCCGCGGAAAAATTAAACAAGAGATAGGTAAGGAACAGTGTGGATTCATAAAAGGTACTGGTACCAGAAATGCTATCCTCGTGGTACGGATGCTGTCAGAAAGAGCAATAGAAATGCAAGGAGATTTGTATGTTCGTTTTATTGATTACACCAAGGCATTTGATAGGGTGCAGCATGAAAAGCTATCCAATGATCTTGAGGGAATAGACCAAGATGGGAAGGATTTACTATTAATATGAAATCTTTACTGGGATCAAACTGCTTGTATGAGAGTGGATAATGAGATGAGTGATGGCATCAAGATTAAAGGAGGAGTAAGACAAAGATGTGTGTTTTCACCTGATTTATTCAACCTGTGTGGAGAAAAGATTTTTCGAGTCACGGAAGGTTTAAAGGGTTTTTCTGTAGGAGGTCATAATTTCAACAATGTACGATTTGAAGGTGACTTAACTAGTTGCAGGCTCAGAACAAGGTTTACAAAGCTTACTAGATGAACCACTTGAGCAAAGGGCTGGAATTGAATCGCAAGAAAACATTATGCATGATGATAAGTAAAAACCAAAGTACCAGATGCAAGTTTTAAATTGAAAGTGACTCCATACAACAAATTAACAAGTTCAATTACTTAGGTAGCTATGTAACAGGGAATGGGAAGTGTGATATGGAAATCACGAGAAGGATAGGGATTTCAAAAGATACTTTTGAAAAATTAGGGAAGATATTGAGATATCACAAAATGTCAATAGCTTTAAAGAAGAGGGTACTGCAAGGTTATGTAGCATCTACTCTGTTATATGGTTGTGAGACAATATCACTATCAATGCAAAAGAGGCTAGAAGCTGTTGGAACATGGTTTTTTAGGAGAATGATGAGAATATCATGGGTAGATCTTCAAACAAATGAGGCAGTTTTGAGGAAAGCTGGAGCAGGAAGGTATGTGATAAAAACAATCTTTGAAAAGTAGAAGAGGTTTATTTGAAATACCATGAGAAAGGAAGGGCTAAAAAGCCTTACATTTAGAGGTCATATTGAAGGCACAAGAAGCAGAGGAAGACAAAGATTAACATTCATGGGAAGTCTCAAGTGCCATATTGGAAAGTGTATATCATTAAGTGAGAAGGAAAAGGTAAAAGCTGGAGATCTGCTGCATATAATGAGAGGTAGGAGTCTGTGGAGAACGATGATCGCCAACGTCTCGGTGTATATGGCACGTATGCAGAAGCCAAAGAACATCCACAACATAGCTGTCCGAGGAAAGAAACTTCTGACATAGAAATATTTATTTCAACAAGTGATAACAACTGTATGAAGATGAAGACGTTGGGAGAAACAACTCACACGGCATACAACAAACTGACCTGGCACCTACGAGAAAAACTTGGTAGAACACTTCCCATGGTAGTATTTATAGAAAAGACTAAAACAAACCGTACTCCGTCGATGAGACAAAGGTTGAAGAGTAGCAGCAAGATTTGGATCTCTTAAGCTCCAAACACATCTCTGAAATCAAACAAGAACATCAAGATGAGATGACGGAATACCTGTCCAGATATGACAACAGTACTCCATGCAAAGGAAGATGGTAGATTTATGGAGATACAAGATGGCCTCAGGCGTAAGGAAATCTCTAGCACGATACAAAGAACCAACCTTACAAAAAGCAAACTTGTTAATAGATTGAATAAAAGAACCTCAAGAAAGTTGTGGAGAAAATGACAAACCAAAAATTCTCGTTGATGAATATTCCTCAAAAGGATAAACTCTCCCATCAGTGTTAATGTAAGAATAATATTAACAGTGATGGAATTGTTGATGACAGAGTCCAACATCTCATCAGTTTGAGGAGGTAACTCTGACAAAAAACACCATTGTTATTTAGAGAGCAATTGGTTGGAAACAATCTAGCAAAAAGATAAAAGTTTTCGCTACAGGGAAAAAAATACAGAGAAAATCGAACATAATCGAAATATAGGAAATGGCTAACTTGCCTTAATTTAAAACACTACTGCAGGTCTTCTAGAAATCTTGACTACAAGTTTTTGAGTAGAAAAATATTCTGGAGCTCGCTCAGTACAGCAAAAATTCAGCACCTAAAATCACGCTTTCACAAGTATTGCTAGCGCGTCTGAAAGAAGCCCGAGATTCAGCAGTTCAAATCATGTTGAAAATGAAACCGGACATAGAAAAGATTACGATGACCAATGGCAGACGAACAATGGATATTGAACCATAGAGGAAAAGGAAGTTTGTCTTTGTTACTATGACAAGGTATAAATATTTCAATACCAACTTGTACCTATTCTGTGAATTCGGTTGCAGCATCAGAAGTTGAGTTGTCAAAGACTCAGTCCTCTGGAATATTATTTAAAAACTGATGAATTTTATTACAGTCAGCCTGGCCACACTTAAAATATTTACTATGAGCAAAAGCCTGTAAAGATGAAACTGTAGATTGCTCAGGAGAAGACGTCAAAAAGATAACTTCAAGAAAATGTTTTTCTGAGTCTAGATATTGTTGAAAAGTCAAGAAGCTGTACAGGTTTGTGGGGAAGAGCGAAGTTACAGTTGCTTCCCAGGTCTGTCAATGCTGTTACAGTAACTCAGGCAGGGAATGTAATGAGCATTTAAATCACCAAAATCAAAGATGTTAGCAGTGTGATGCTTAGCCAAGACCTTATTAATGGAGTCTGACACCGTTTCATTAAGTAAGCAGGAGTCATAAAGGTAGATCTACACAAGGAAAGTAGATAAAAAGTGGTCTGAAGAAGAGACAGTCTAAAGCACACCAAAGACTCATTTTTAGATTCAAGTTCTTCTATTTCAAAAGCTAGAAAATCCTAAGAGGCATAAATAGCAAGATTGTGAAGATGAGTTGCAGAGTCTTGTCAAAACAAAAGTAAATACTCTTTAGCATGATCACTATTACTAACACTGTCAATAGGGTTGGTCTCACAAAGTGCCATTACTAAAAACTAAAAAGAGAGTACTTTTCGAGTCTGTGTAGAGCCAGTACTATCACATCTTGAGTCTACACTCTTAAATATGGAATTAGTCTTGGGTCCGGGGATTCGTCGTACCAGCTGACCATTGAAGATCTGCCTGGTACTGGGGACCGTTCGTTTGATTTAACTTGTCATTAGAAGAAAACAAAAAGATGTCCAAAACCATCATCTTGACTCATACTGTGAGCAAAGCAATTAAGCAAGCCCTCCCATAGGTGATGGTGGTAGTATTAAACAAAGCGACCGCAGATGCCGCCTACCACACACGCATTGGCCGTATAAGAGAGGTGTTTTTATCAAGACGCTATCTTTAGTGGGGTTGCCAACCAAGGCTAAAGAGGCCCTCCTCCCCATGGTACAGACCTAAATCCACCAGACGCTAACCCAGTATTTCAAAGTCTTGGGGTAAAATGTTAATTAGTTGTGTTAGTAAAGAGGCTAGGATAAGAAAGGACAATCAGACTTGTAAGCGTTAGTGAATATTATGAATTGCCAGGACTTTGGCTACATTTTTCGGTTTTCTAAACAGAAATATTAAAGATACTAGGCCATTCATTGATGGAACCCCTGGTAAACAGTGGGACAACTATTCTCTTTTACAGATTCCCATCAATGAAAGACCTGAAAGGAAGCAACAGATCAAGAAAATGTGGGATAGAACGCACGCAAGACACCATAAAATGCAAGACATACGGATAGCCCCCCCCCCCATCCTTAGGATCCTCCTTGCAAAGTTTCTTCCTCTTGGATTGGTCTTTAGCCAAGGCTCCAGCATTTCGATACCACCTGTCTTGCATGGTTGGGCCCTATAGCCAAAGTCCCGATCAAGAACAGACCAGAGCTCTACACATGATCTTAGCCAAAAGGCCGAGAAGCGATATTAGAGATACTATGCTCTTTTGATAACTAAAGGAAACGTCGCAACTGGTTTTATTATATTTTTGTAACTCTTTTCTCTGTCTATTTTCTTCTTATAATGTGATCATGATATTGTACTCGCCATTGAAAGGTCAGAAGTAAAGGTGATGTGTTTTTATTTTGAATACCTGAATATATATATATATATATATATATATGTATAAGAAATTACAGCTCTTGATGCAACATTTTATTTTACCTTTTTAAGTTATCTGGTTCAACTGGATTTTATTGCCAAGAATACATAGTTTAAATATTTGGGGGCTTTTCATATTAATGGTTAATTTCATTTGTTTTTTATTTGAGATTTCTTGAAACTTCTTTTTATTTTTTTTTTTCATTTTAACGTCATTTTCCCTCTGTAACTGGCGCTCAGACAGTGCNTATATATATATATATATATATATATATATATATATATATATATATATATATATATATATGTATAAGAAATTACAGCTCTTGATGCAACATTTTATTTTACCTTTTTAAGTTATCTGGTTCAACTGGATTTTATTGCCAAGAATACATAGTTTAAATATTTGGGGGCTTTTCATATTAATGGTTAATTTCATTTGTTTTTTATTTGAGATTTCTTGAAACTTCTTTTAATTTCTTTTTTTCATTTTAACGTCATTTTCCCTCTGTAACTGGGGCTCAGACAGTGCCCTTTTGTTTTGACAGTGGAATTTCTTGGCCGGATTCCCTTCCTGATGCCAACCAATAGCTTTTTTTAGAAAAGTTCCAAAATGCTTTTCCCCTGCTCGAGCAGTCAACTTGGAACCTCTTGGTTACGGTGTAACTGCACTAAACGTTAAGCCACGGCTCCTCTATTTCTAAATTTCATTTGAAAGCCAATAATGCAAATCACATCAAAGAGGATCAATAATTTATGAATAGACTCTACCGCTTGGATTTCTTTGGTATTTAAAGCAATTTTGTGAGCAAAAATATCATGTTCCTTTAGCAAGTGAACCAATAGTGCGCAAACAGAGTAGCTTGGCGCAAGGGTATGCAATGAGATAATGATAGAAATGGCTGGACGTTGCACAAAAACCTTTACTTGCTTCCAAACTTTCTTACTGGTCCTAAATTTACCGAGCTTTTTCTGATTTGGAGAGTTAAGCGTTCCTCTCTTCTTCTGGTTTTCGGAAGACAGTTAAAAGGCAAGTTGTAGTAGAACTCTAAAATTTATTGAATTTTACCAAAAGTGGGTGAGAATTCAAACAGTAATTATGATAAAACCTATGCAAAGTGATCACGGAATATAATTATGTAGAAAGAAGTAATATATTATCATATATTTTGTCAGTCTAAAACCATTGTTTGCAGTTAAAAGTTCATGTTTTACACAAAGTAAAGCTTTTGTATTGACTTTAAGATCTCACGCATTTAGATGAGAGGGAAATCGGGTAGGTTATCTCTGGGACGAGAAAAATACATACTTCAGAGAGTACTTGCTGGTTCTCAGTTAGCATGGTCAGAGGGTAGTTTCAAACAAAAATTTGAAAAATACAACAGTTTTTTTTAATCTTGAAAATTCTGAACTTTATGGACTCAGAGGAAGCCATAGATGTAAGAGCTTTGTCATTTCATGAGTCGTAAGCATTTTCCGAGCTACGTTTCGAGAGATACTTCTCGAAACGTAGTTTCGAGAGATACGAAACGTAGCTCGGAAAAAGCTTACGACTCATGACATGATAAAGCTCTTACATCTATAGTTTTTTTTAATGCTGTATTTGTAGATTTGCGTTATAGTAGAAATCCCCTTTAACACAAGTTATACAGAGCAAATACCATTAGAAAGGTCAACGCGTGTTTTTTAAAAATAATTTTTTTTTGTCACAAACTGGAAAGAAGGTGTAACACGGGCAGGAAACAAAAACGGTTTCTACATTCTGGAGACAAAGTATTTTTTGGCAGTGAGGAGTTTCGTGGACGGCTGCCCTTCCTGACGCCAACTAATGGCTTTTACTTTTGTGAAGTTCCAAAGTCGCCCGCTCAGGGAATTGTACCCGGAACCTCTTGGTTACGACGCAGGTGCACTAACCATTAAGCCACGGCTCCTCTAGTTGGAGACAAAATATGAAGAACATATTATATACTTTTTATAATGACTGAGTTTTTCGTGTACCTTAGACTACAGAGGCAGTAAAGCAAATGCTATTAGAAGCATTGCAATATATAAATCAATTTAGTAATTAATTGTATTGTTACATTGGCCATATTGGCTATGTCATAACAGCTCTCGCAGCACCAATAACAATGATTCAAACTTTACCAATCTTTAACCAGCTGTTTCAAAATGAGTCAAAGCCTTACAATTCCTCCCAAATATTTACTCATTGCAGCATATATGTTGACAAAACTCCTTCCTTCTAAATATAAAAACAGAAGTATGGCTATTGAATAATGTTAGCCTTCATATTTTTTGTAATTATTATTAATGACACTGGCTGCTCAATCATATTTATAAGGAAGGATTTAACTCCAACTGTTGTTCACTGATATCAGTAGAACAAACGTCACCTGTCTAAACTATTTAAAACTAAGGAATTGAAATAAATAGTGCAAACAAAATGAATCCACTCTGCAATAGGATTCAAATATTAAACTGTATTTCAAAAAAGAAAAGAGAAACCAGATAAATTAAATCAAATGTCTAACAGTCAATCACAGCTTAAGTGTTGAAACAGGAAGATTGTAAACGTATAGATTAATTGTGTTAAACAATATTCAATAAGATAGGATGCAATTTTTTCGAAGATTTGAGATTTTCTTTGTATGTTATAATTTTGCAGAAACAGAAAATATAGAAGTTAAGCCGTATTTTAAGACATGGAAATTATGAACGTGATATTTGCAAACTTGATTTAGAAAACTATAGAGCATAAGTTATGAAAAGATATGGACGAAAAGAACTTAAGAATATATTACATATATATTTATATTATATATGTAATTATCAAATTTTATATTATATATATATATAATGCTGCATATTTTGTTATGAACGTATTGTGAAAATGCAAATGAAAAAAGTCAATTGCAGTGAACTAGATTTTACTCGGTACCTGTGGTTTTGCCGGCTAATATTTTTTAACCAGCGAAGCTATCGGTGGCACGTTTCTAACAGACGCTATTCGGAATTTAGTTTTCCTTACAACTGTGCCAGTTGTCTTCCTTATTCCTGTTGCTGAACATCTCATTTAAATTTTCTCTCAAACTAAGCCTTGTTCAGAAATATAACTACCCTTCCATGCCAGAAACTTTAGCGGTAGGGTGGTAAAAAGAATGCTAGTTTTTAAGCAAAGCGGAATCACAAAGATATGAAACCCAGAGGAAGAACTCAATGGCTTTTATAAAAGGGGTTATCTTTTAGATGTATTTGGTGTTTAAGACTTTGAGGACTGACAAACAATATTTGGTGGTCTAAAATCGACGTTGAGTTAACATACTTGTTGTCAAAGATGTTGAAGGGTAAAAACTAATTGTTTGTGGCCACAAATTTTGAATTAGTCTGACATTTTAAAGGAACAAAAAATTATATGATTTTTGCACGTTCCAAAACTCCGTTGTCAATGAAAAGCAGCAAATTATTTATGGGACTTAAATTTGGTCTGGGATAATCATCCCCGGCATAAAAGTCAACGAGTCTCCCGTGGTATATTTTATATACCAGGGTTTACTAGAAATTTCCTTACGCCGGAGGCCATCTTGTATCTCCATAAATCTAGCATCTTCCTTTGCATGGAGTATTGTTGTAATATCTGGACAGGTATTCCGTCATCTTATCTTGATGTTCTTGTTTGACTTCAGAGATGTGATTGGAGCTTAATAGATCCACATCTTGCTGCTACTCTTCAACCTTTGTCTCATCGACGGAGTGTGTCTTGTTTTAGTCTTTTCTATAAATACTACCACATGAAGTGTTCTGCCGAGCTTTCCTCGTAGGTACCAGGTCAATATGTTGCATCTAGTGCCAGTTGTTTCCCCCAACCTCTTCATCTTTACGTAGTTGTTATCACTTGTTGAAATAAATATTTCTATGTCAGAAGTTTCTTTCCTCGGACAGCTATGTTGTGAATGTTCTTTGGCTTCTGTATACTTTCCTACATCATATGATAATATTGTTTTTAAGTCTAAGCTTAACTCTTATCCTTTATCTTGACGTTCCTGTTTTGGGGTTTTTTTTCTCTTTCTGTTCTGTTATACTCGTCATAGTTCCTTACATCTATTGGTATTGTGCCTGGTATGATTCTTAATCGTTAAAAAAAAATCAAATTCCAAGGTTTTTACACTCGTCAGTAATAAGAAAGATAAGAAAACACTGATGACAGGTAAAAGATCTCAGTTTTGGAGTCAAAAATTCAGCATTAGTATGATACACACTAAGTTTGGTCTGGATGTGCTTTCTGTGCAAAGTTGAGGGTTTGAAATGAAAAACCTGGCAAATGATACTGTCAAAGACCTCAATCCAAACAAGAGCTAGGCGAGGAAATTTTTGTAATCTATTACTGGCTGTTTCTTTGAAGTGTATGAAAAATTCAGTTTGAAATAAAAAACAAAGTAGCAATCAATTATAAAAAATATGTCAATGGAACTACTTTATAATCTATATGTTTATTTACCTTTTAACTAAATTTTTTCATCTTCCTTTCTGTCATTCACAGCACGCGAGGGCCAAAGTTTGAAGTGGAAGCTTGTGCAAAATTTCTTTTACTTGACCAGAATGCTACCAAACAAATTGATTAACTGCAAAAATTTTGAAAGAGTGATTTGTTGACTAATTTTTGCTCATAGCTATTTTTTCTCCCGGTAGCAGACGATGAAACTCCAGCTTCTATGAAGCTGACTTTGTACTAGGGGAAGAGGTGCTAGCGTAGATGAAGGGACATGTGCTGAAAAAGCTTATTAGGCATACATTTCATCGTTTACGGCAAAATAGATCCACGTAAGATCTGAAAGAAGTTTCTTGAAATATATAGACATTTAGGATTTATAAAGAATGATCGTGTATCAAAGCTTCCAGTAATCCACTGAAAATAAACCTATTGATTGCTTTGCAATTATTTATAATGCCAACTATGGCTTTTAAACATAAAATCTTACAGTATTTCGTAGAAAGTGTGTCCAGAAAGCTCGTTCAAAAGTCAGTTTTTTCGGAGGAGCGTCCATTCGAGGAAGCTTCCCTTTTTGGTGGGAGTGTCCATTTAAAAATCAGCGTCTTGGAGGGATGAAGATTTGAATTTTTAAATGCACAAAATGAGTAAACAAAGAGACAAAACGTTCGATGTCAAAAAATATGAAATGAAAAAAAGGTGAAATGATTTAAGCATGGAAGATTATCAAGCAATTATAAAACAATATCACTCTCGTTTTCTCTATCAACATCTATAAGCCGGCATTCTAGTGCAGCGTCATCTATATATTTTTCTTGAGCTAGTCTTTGAAATGGCTTGACATCAAGTTCACTCAGAACTTATTAAAGTTCATTAAAAAAGATCTAGAGCCAAATGACATGGCTGACCTTTTTGACAATGATTCAAAGAATCTTCACTTTTACCAAAGGTTAAATTCATACCACAAGCTTTAAAAGACTTGTGAAATATTTCTTTGTTTAAAGGACATCGTGCATTGATTATACATTTCACAATTCCTTGTCGGGCTAGCGATTTTAAGTTTTGAGCATCAGTGACTTGTTGAGGTTCAAGAGTCAAAAGCCATTCGTCGTAATGCTTTTAGATACTAAGTACATACCCTAGTATAATTGTTTCCTCAAACTTTTCTAGGTTTAAATAAACAACAATACCTGATTGAATATGACACTCACTGTTGCTCACGCTATGAGTCCTTTGCCCAATGAAAGCCAGTCCAAAATGCTTCATTGTACTGCAAACGTCAGCTCGGTCTTCCTCCAGCCATCGCCAGGTGACGCTATGACACGTTGACATTTATATCATTCATTTAACCTTGGTACCTCTTATTTATCTCCTTTGAAAACGATAAAGGGTTTCAGCTTGCTTCAATCAGCTTTGACAGTCAGGCAGACGGTTACACTGGCTTTTTTGTGTCCCATTGGTCAATCAGTACTTCTTTTGCTCGAACTTTTTCAAGTGTAGTTGTTGCTACCATGTCTTCCGACAGAGGTGTTTTGTCTATGGGATAAATATTTGTTCAGGCAAACTTGAATTTTTGCTGGAGAGTCGAACTTGTATCACGTAAGATACAATTTTCTTGACCAAGTGGTCTGAATCTTTTTGTGTCATTGATGTTCACGGTCCTTATATTAAACCATGACTTCCCATACATTTCTCCCACCGGAGGCTCAAATTTGCTTCTTTGTTTTCTATCTCATTGTACATGATTATTTTATCATCATTATTCTTGAGACCTTAAGATTTTATGAGCATCGATCAATTATCCATTGAAAAAAATTTCCTTCTATTTCTATGCCAATTGATTTTTTCCACAACAACCCAAAGCTCTGCATTTCTTCCCTTTTACTTTCGTAGAAAGTTTGATAATGGATTCATTTTTCAGTCGCAATTCACGAATTCAGTTCGGTTTCACGTAGAGAAAATTAGCTGCATGCCTGTTTGAGGATTCTTCAGGTTTTTTCATGGCCTTTAATTTGAACACCACAGATTAACTTTTTATTTTCGTACCTTTTTAAGATTCATATACGACATTATCACTTTCTGACGTCACGATGAGAAATTACTGGCAAGTCAAAACAGAACGGACAAGATTTCAAAAATTTAGGGCACCCCAAAACAAGTGAAAATGTATGGAAAAAACTCTTTAAGCAACACATGAACAGGTCTTGATAAAAAGCAAAATCTGCTAAAACCCCAGAAAATATATATTTGCATTTAGCCTATGATATGAAATAAATGTAACGTTCAATCTGCATAGAAATTAATGGTTGACAAATATCTGTATTGGGCGGCATACCGTTTACAGTCAATATGTGTCAATTATATCAGTAGTGTAACTGGACAAAAGGGATTCCTATCAAAGAACTCAATAGCTATTCTTTTATTGTTAAATACCATACCATATCAAAACAGTAATAGTAATAGCCATAAATAGTTAAATTCATTTGTTGTTGTTTACATTTTACACGTCGTAACTAAGGTTTTATTACAGGTTTCATGTTAGTCTTTTCTTGACAATTTCGAGATATATCGCTATTAAAAAGTAAGTGGTACTCACCATTTTGTTCAATAGTCGAATTCCATGTAATATGATTAATTATGTCCCATATTAGTTGCAATTTTTCCACGTATTTTAGTACTGTTATGATTCTAGTTTCTGTCATAACATTTTAAACTTGCGCAGGAAAACAGCTTAGTTGAATGTTGGACATTCAGGTCAGAGTAATTATTGTCTGAAGTAACCAATGAGTGTTTAATTTGGATATCACTCTCCTTTTGAGTTTCACATATCCAGATTATGAAACACTAATCTTTAAATAAAAGCTGGATTGCGCATGCTCTTGTTTACCAAAATCTAATAGAGAAATCAGCGCAGCCATATTTAAAGCGCCATATTGGGACCAAAAGTTAAAATTACATCACTTCAAAATGGCGTGAAAAGGTACGTAGTGTTGGGAGTTTGGTTGCAAAAAGCAAAAGAAAGGAAAGGTGAAGGTGAGGTCTAAAGAAACGACAGTGAAGACAGAGAAGACGAAGAATCAGCTGCAAAAAGACGTTTCAGAACTTTTCATTCGTAACTACAGGTACTTTTCTAGGCCTTCTATGCTGTGGAAGACCGTTATACTACCATTACTGGGTCTTACCTTATCTGTTGTGGTTTGTGAAATTTAAAAATTTTTTTAATCAATCCATTGACTCATATTGATAACAGTATTATGTATTATGTTGAATTGATCATCCTGAAAAAATATTCGAATAAAAAATTTTCAAGTTTGTCTAGGAAAAATAGTAGTACACCATAACATACAGACGTAAACCATAATAATGTCGCCTGCAGTTTTCGATAATGCACTTCAGACTCCTGCACAAGAAAGTGTGGATTGCTGCATTGCTTGTGTACGAGTGAAATATAGCAGGATTTCTCAAAGATAAAAAATAAACGACTTCTCAAAATAATAACTACTGATGCAGTAAAACACAAATTTTAAATTTCAAACATCTTTTTTACAACATCGACGCATTCTGGGTAAACCTATTTACTTTATTACGAAACAAATATATACTATTACTTCAGACCTTACTTACCATTGGTTCCTACTAAAGTACCTGATAGTTACCTTAATTTGACTTTAGAAGGTGACACTAGTTAAAACTTATTTATACCAAGCTTACTACGTAGTATTCATGTCCAATTCTCCAGTCCTTTACACTTTCCTTGGCTTTTCATTAACGGGTCCTATCCAGCCCTTTGTCAATTTTTGAAATGCGTTTTTGTTATCCGATCAGATTTCCATCAGATCTTGAAAAGAGAAAGACATGGTTAGCCAAATTACAGAGACTTGATTAAAGCCTCTCAATTCACAGAAACTTTGCTCTGACCATTTCCTTGAAAGGGACATAACCAGACTTGGTAAAAAGGTTACGTTACGTGAAGATGCTGTTCTAATCAGGCTCTAGAACTTTCCACTTCATCTAAATATGTTAAATAAAGCAATATTTAGTTAAAATTTATATTTTTCAGGCCAATATTATAAGTAACAAAAAGCTACACAATCATAAAAAGGATTCACATTTAATATGTATCACTAACCTCCCAACACTGAACTTTAATTCAATTTTCTTGAAATCTACGCAACCTAGTTGTAGGGAAGGGTATCAGCACCTTTGGCAAAATTCATAGACTTAGGGGTGTTCATAATCATCATTCTCATCTTCCGCCTTCAGCAGATTCAAAATTAACATGCGATATTTGTATCCGTAGGTCTCAGAGTAGTTATAAAGTAAAATAAGTAATTTTTGAGAAAATGTTGAGATTTGGAGAATTAATACTTTAGGGGAGGTGATTCTTATTTATTTCTTACGAAGTTTTAACTTCATAATCATTTTGTGACTGTACTGTTTGACAGTGTGATTCTGATTGAAAAATTAAAAGGTGATAAAACAATCCAGACTGGCAGATTTTCATGTAATGAGAAAGCTTTTGAGCAAATATCGTTATTTTGAGGGGTGTTAGTGACGTGAAATGGATATGGTTTTTATGGCCATAGGATTTTTACACCTCCATAGAATTAGGTCCTAAAGAGTAAATGAATATTACATAATACTCACTGTATCATTATTTTACAATTGGTTGTCAAGTTGAATTGACAATTAAGAGTAAAATATAGTTTCCTCTGCATACCAAATTTCATACTCTGCAAGTTAAACTTTTATCAAAGATTGTCTTTGTAACGTGCAATTCATTAAAAGAGGTCAAATTCAAACATTATTTGTAATGGCATAGGGAGTAAAGGGGTAGCATCATCACAGCCGAACACTACATTGCAGAAAAAATTAAATGTTACTGATCCTTAAGTAATATCTTAAATGCATTTCTCATTGTGAAATATTCTTTTAGCTTCATGAAAGAGGAACGATATAAGTTTTATCCATTTTTTAACACTTGCATGGTCTACTTGCTAAGTTAGAAACTTGGAAGAAGGGTTTGGAAGGTAAAGGCTTGAGAGTGAACATGGAAAAGACAAAAGTGATGGTCAGTGGTCGCAATTTAGGAAAGCCATTGGAGAAAGGAAAGTTTCCCTGTTCAGTCTGTGGGAAGGGAGTTGGGAACAACTAAATCTATTGTGGTACTTGCAAGCACTGGGTACATAAACGGTGCAGTGGAATAAAGGGCAAACTGACAGAAACTAACCGTTTTAACTGCAAGAGGTGCACAGAAGGAGAGGCAACCTGTGACTTAGACCTATGGTAAGTGCATTTGGAGGGTGAGGAAATTGAAGTTGTCCAGACGTTTTGCTACCTTGGTGACACCCTTGGAGCTGAGGGAGGAGCTATTGCAAGTGTAACAACAAGGGTTAATAGTGGATGGAGTACGTTCAGGGAGCTGATGCTATTGTTAACCAGCAGAGCTCTGTCATTACCTACCAAAGGTAGAGTCTACCAGGCATGTATACGTAGCACAATGATGTATGGCAGTGAAACTTGGCTAGTGAAAGCTGAAGATGTCAGCCACATGGAGCGGAATGACATGAGAATGATAAGATGGATGTGCAACGTAAGCCTGAGGGACAGGCTCAGTTCTAATGAACTCAGAAGGAGATTGAATCTGGACAGTATTGGCAGCTGTATGTAGATTAGGAGGCTTAGTTGGCGTGGTCATGTGGAGAGAATGGACAAGAATACTTGGGCAAGTAGATGCAGAACAATCAAGATGACAGGAACCACTGGGAGATAAAGACCGAAGAAAACATGGGAGGAAGTGATAAGGATGGATCTCAAACAAAAAGTGTCAGCAGAGACCTGATGAAGGATAGGATAACTTGGAAGTCGTTTTTAAGAAAGCGTCCAATACATGCTAGCATGTAAAACGGACGTTAAACCGAAAATGATGATGATGATGCATACAGGTAACATATAGTATGACTCTTTGTGTCATAAGTAATTGTTGACAAATATGGTCTGTTTCATTTTGAGCACCAGGTATACAAGAAGAGAAAGCCACTTCCTGATCTGAAGTCTGCTGTTACTTCAAAAGTAAGCAAAAATTGTAGTTTAGATCAAAGAGATCTGACCAAGCTATTGCAAGACAAAAAATATATTTCTGATCATTTGATAAAGGCTGATCTCTATTATTCCATCACCAGGCCATCAAGAATACTATGAAAAATTAAACATTTTATTGGATTAATTGAAGCCTTTGAAAAATAAATTGAAAGTATATTATAAGAGGTCAAGGAGTACGAACATCAGAGTAAAGTCTTTTAAGTCAGTGGTGAAGAAGCAAAGAAAATATCAAGTTGTGAAGACACATTAGAACAATCATTCTGGAATGACACTAAAATGCATAGCATCAGGAAGAAAGCAAGGCTTGAAGTTTCCACCTGAACTAAATCCTCTTACAGTGATTATATTGCACTTTTACTCAAGGAAAGCAAATAACTATAAAAAAAATATCTTGCATTTGCTCTCTCACATGCAGCTCAGATAGGCAAATGATATAGCAAAATGCCAGCAAAACCAAGGTTCACTCAAGCGGCTTTTACAGCCGTAAGGTAAAAAGTTCTCAAAGTCAAAATATTTATTCAAATAATAGTTATATGGTTTCAACGACTTTTGCACTTCTTGCTCCAATTAAACTAATATTAAGGAATTTCAAGAATTATTTCAAAATTCGTAACCTTTGTTTTTGTATAACTTTTATTCTTTAGAAGATCCAGAAACTTTAAAACTTTGCTAGGTCATTATTATATTTTCTTTAAAAAAGTGCATTAATTGAAGCCCTTCATCCCATAAAATATTTAGACTTTATCATCCTATAAATTGTGAATTGTTATTGTAAGTGTTTATCAGTGTAATGTGTCCTATGATCATTTTAACATATGAACTTAAAAAATGTTTCAATTAGACTACCAAAAAGTAGCTTTAGATACATCTGACCAATTACATGACCACATAACCCATACTTTGCTTGGCAGCCTGCGTTTGTGCCTCCATTGTTTCCATACATTCGTTACCCTAATCTAGCTGATTTTGAGCAGCCTTTCTACCACTTTGCACAGTGTGCTTATTTTTAGTCTACCTAAATTTATTTTAATTACTTCTTTTTTGTCATTAGCTAGCAACAAGATTCGATTGTCTTCTTTACCTTGTGCTCAGTTACAAAATATCATGTTCGCAGAATATTTGACAAATACACTTAGCTGCTGTTTTAGCTGTAATTCTTTTAATCTAGTTAATGAGGCTGTTTGTGATAGTTACTTACCGTATTTGGGAGCCCCTTTTGTCCGATTTTTTGCACCTATGTTATACTATCATCCTTTGCTGTTCAGAATTGTTGTCAACATCAGCTCTCGTCATATTGTTTTTGTCGGCTTAAAACGCGGTTAGAAATTACACCTAATACAAAAGTTTCTTTAATAACTGTACAATTTACCGCAAACAAAACATAAATACTTTAATTTACAATTATCTATTCTCAAAGGGGGTCTTCTGGTAATAGTAATGCAGCAACGCCAAATTTCTGTCTTGGTATCGTCAGTTTTCTCTGCCAGTTTCGGCCCCCAATATCGCGATCAGACCATTTTACGACTAGCCGCATCTTATGAACAATAGAAGCTTGGTCCAGTTTTGATGATTGATGGTAATGGATAAACAATACGGAATTTGTTAGAATTTTGATCAGCTTAAGATGGGGATTTTTCCTCACTAGTGTTCTTTCGGTACACCATTTTGTAATCAATAGCAATTGTTCAGAAGACGAGTACANATAAATACTTTAATTTACAATTATCTATTCTCAAAGGGGGTCTTCTGGTAATAGTAATGCAGCAACGCCAAATTTCTGTCTTGGTATCGTCAGTTTTCTCTGCCAGTTTCGGGCATCAATATCGCGATCAGACCATTTTACGACTAGCCGCATCTTATGAACAATAGAAGCTTGGTCCAGTTTTGATGATTGATGGTAATGGATAAACAATACGGAATTTGTTAGAATTTTGATCAGCTTAAGATGGGGATTTTTCCTCACTAGTGTTCTTTCGGTACACCATTTTGTAATCAATAGCAATTGTTCAGAAGACGAGTACAAAATGGTTAATGATACTTATTAAGAGTTGTCGAAGTATTTTTGTTTTAAATTTACTTTGAAGAATTTAATAACACAGCAGATGAAGGTATTGATAGGAATTTTTATAGCTAAAAGAAATAAAAAAATAATTCTAAATTGGTCAGAAATACAATTAGTAGAACTCTTTAGTCTACTGTGTCTTTTCTGTACATGGCCCAATTAAGCTTTCTAGTCCCTTGTGTCGTTGCACCAGTTAAGCATTCTCATTGTCTGTGTTGATTTGGGGCATGCAGCAGACAGGCTCTCTAGTCTCCTGGGTCAATTTTGGACATGCACCAGTAATGCTTTTCAGTCCCTTGTGATGTTTTCTGAACGAGGGAAAAGGGGATATTGTACCTTCTTTTTCAGTAAAGGAAAACTAGATATTGATCCTCCAGTACCTACAAAGTGTTATACCTGTACCAAAATAACCCTAACTTCGAAAATATCAGATAAACAATTAGCATTGAGGAAGAAAAGATACTTGATGTTTGTAATTTACACAAACATAGAAATTTCCTGAAAAGCTCATTTTTTCATCTTTTAAAGGGAATTTAAGGAAATAAGATATAGCACATTGTACTTTTTGATACCTTTTATGAAGATAAATTAAGCTAGCTTCTACAATGTTACAAAATCATTGGTGGAGTACATTACCTCCTAGTGAAATTTTATTGACGGAAGCAAAAAATAGAAAGACCTATAATGAGGATGATGGAGCATGTTATCTTGGTTCTAGTTGAATGAGTAAACACAAGGACATTTAGAATGTGCAACTGAATATATTAAAGAATTCTTCGAAATTGGAAACTACCTACGTACACAGGACTTGCATAACGTAAGGGAAACAAAGAGAGAACTTCAACATTTAGACAATGTATGGATTTCTGTACTTAAGTTGTGTTAAAATTGTATTTTGTACACTCAATGTATTTTTTTGTTATTTTATAGCATTCTATCCTTTAGAAGGCAACCAAGATGACTCAGGAAAACATACAACCATCCTCCTTAGAACTTCAATAATATCTTACTCTGTCTAACAACCAAGTCAAGTCCAGTCATTATCATTATCATCATCATTATCATAATAATCGCTACCATCATTATTATTACTACACCAGTAGCTAAAAGCACAGGCAAATGTGTCTAATAAGGAAGCTGGTTATTACCAATAGCCAAAGGTTCCTCATAATTTCCCTCACATTTTAGCATTCTACTACTTTTCTTCTTATTCTACCTGTCCCTAATATAGCAACTTTTTAAAGACCATGTACTACTAGCTCGATTCCAATGGTC
The DNA here is from genome assembly GCA_003991215.1 of Morbakka virulenta. Lineage (NCBI taxonomy): Eukaryota > Metazoa > Cnidaria > Cubozoa > Carybdeida > Carukiidae > Morbakka > Morbakka virulenta. The sequence continues at coordinate 768,813 of RDPX01000107.1, read as the reverse complement.
CTTTATAAAAGTTAGAAACATTTTTGAAACACAAACTAATGCTCCAATAACAATTGGTACCACCATACCTTTCCTCAGATACAAGAGTCGTTTAATTTCTATTCTTGTTTGAGGTCATGATTTTCGTCAACTTAAATTTTTGTTTTAGATATCTATTTATCCCCTGATACCACTATGTCAATAACTATTGCCGACCTTTCCCTATTATCACTGACGACTATGTCTGGTTACTTTCCTTATTTATTTCCATTAATAATATTATTATTGTTATTACTATTCTTTTTGTTAATGTTGTCATTATTATTATTATAACATATTATGATTATGACTATATCTTTATCAGAATTAAAATATTCTGCTATAAAAGAAGGACCTACCCTCTTAAGAAAATAAAAAACCCTCATNTCTATTTATCCCCTGATACCACTATGTCAATAACTATTGCCGACCTTTCCCTATTATCACTGACGACTATGTCTGGTTACTTTCCTTATTTATTTCCATTAATAATATTATTATTGTTATTACTATTCTTTTTGTTAATGTTGTCATTATTATTATTATAACATATTATGATTATGACTATATCTTTATCAGAATTAAAATATTCTGCTATAAAAGAAGGACCTACCCTCTTAAGAAAATAAAAAACCCTCATTAAAAAGGACAGAAAAAGAATTTATAGAGGGAATAAGTTGGAAATAAATGTTTCAAAGATAAAAAGGTATAAAAAATGAGTTAAAGAGAATGTCAAGAAGTAAAATATTTAACTTTCTGGGCAACAATTGACACACAGTGTTAGCTACTTTTCGGTTAAAATATAATGGTCAATCACTCGTGACAAAGTTAAACAAATAGCGATTTTAATAACACATCTTTTACGCCATTTAAAAACAAATACCTTACATGTCTAATACTGCACAAAGACCTTACGACAAGTTGTATAATCAAAAGATTGGAGAAGAAAAAATCTGAAAAATAAGGCAAACTCTGATGTCTTAACGTTAACAATGGAATCTTTCTTTCGAGGTTTGAGAACAATACACTTAACAATCCGCTCCCTAGGCAAATTACAACAATTTTAATCCCAATAAAGGAGTAGCTGTCATGTGACCCAAATTTAAGGCAATACCTATTGTAATAGCACATCTTTTACACCATTTAAAAGCAACTCTTTTACCCGTCTGAAAGTGCACATTGAACTTACACAAATTGTACATTCAAGAGGTTGAAAGAGGAGAAACCTCTGGAAAATAAGCCAAACTTTGATGTCACGACGTTAAGAATTGATTCCTTCTTTCCAGGTTGGAGACCAATACACTTAACAATCCGCTCCCAAGACAAGCTACAACAATTTAAATCCCAATAAAGGAGTAGCTGTCATCTAACCAAAAGTTAAGGCAATAACTATTGTAATAACACACATTTTACACCATTTAAAAGCAACTATTTTACATGTCTGAAATCGGACTTTGACCTTACACAAATTGTACATTCAAGAGGTTAAAAGAGGAGAAACCTCTGGAAAATAAGCCAAACTTTGAGGTCACGGACAACTATTTTACCCGTCTTATACTGCTCTTTCACTTTACGACAAATTGTATAATCAAGCAATTGGGGAAGAAAACAATCTGAAAACTAAGCCAAACTTTGATGTCACGACGTTAAGAATTGATTCCTTCTTTCCAGGTTGGAGACCAATACACTTAACAATCCGCTCCCAAGACAAGCTACAACAATTTAAATCCCAATAAAGGAGTAGCTGTCATCTAACCAAAATTTATGGCAATAACTATTGTAATAACACACGTTTTACACCATTTAAAAGCAACTATTTTACCCGTCTTATACTGCTCTTTCACCTTACGACAAATTGTATAATCAAGAGATTGGGGAAGAAAACAATCTGAAAACTAAGCCAAACTTTGATGTCACGACGTTAAGAATTGATTCCTTCTTTCCAGGTTGGAGACCAATACACTTAACAATCCGCTCCCAAGACAAGCTACAACAATTTAAATCCCAATAAAGGAGTAGCTGTCATCTAACCCAAATTTAAGGCAATAACTATTGTAATAACACACGTTTTACACCATTTAAAAGCAACTATTTTACCCGTCTTATACTGCTCTTTCACTTTACGACAAATTGTATAATCAAGAGATTGGGGAAGAAAACAATCTGAAAACTAAGCCAAACTTTGATGTCACGACGTTAAGAATTGATTCCTTCTTTCCAGGTTGGAGACCAATACACTTAACAATCCGCTCCCAAGACAAGCTACAACAATTTAAATCCCAATAAAGGAGTAGCTGTCATCTAACCCAAATTTAAGGCAATAACTATTGTAATAACACACGTTTTACACCATTTAAAAGCAACTATTTTACCCGTCTTATACTGCTCTTTCACCTTACGACAAATTGTATAATCAAGAGATTGGGGAAGAAAACAATCTGAAAAATAAGCCAAACTTTGATGTCACGACGTTAAGAATTGATTCCTTCTTTCCAGGTTGGAGACCAATACACTTAACAATCCGCTCCCAAGACAAGCTACAACAATTTAAATCCCAATAAAGGAGTAGCTGTCATCTAACCCAAATTTAAGGCAATAACTATTGTAATAACACACGTTTTACACCATTTAAAAGCAACTATTTTACCCGTCTTATACTGCTCTTTCACCTTACGACAAATTGTATAATCAAGAGATTGGGGAAGAAAACAATCTGAAAACTAAGCCAAACTTTGATGTCACGACGTTAAGAATTGATTCCTTCTTTCCAGGTTGGAGACCAATACACTTAACAATCCGCTCCCAAGACAAGCTACAACAATTTAAATCCCAATAAAGGAGTAGCTGTCATCTAACCCAAATTTAAGGCAATAACTATTGTAATAACACACGTTTTACACCATTTAAAAGCAACTATTTTACCCGTCTTATACTGCTCTTTCACCTTACGACAAATTGTATAATCAAGAGATTGGGGAAGAAAACAATCTGAAAACTAAGCCAAACTTTGATGTCACGACGTTAAGAATTGATTCCTTCTTTCCAGGTTGGAGACCAATACACTTAACAATCCGCTCCCAAGACAAGCTACAACAATTTAAATCCCAATAAAGGAGTAGCTGTCATCTAACCCAAATTTAAGGCAATAACTATTGTAATAACACACGTTTTACACCATTTAAAAGCAACTATTTTACCCGTCTTATACTGCTCTTTCACCTTACGACAAATTGTATAATCAAGAGATTGGGGAAGAAAACAATCTGAAAACTAAGCCAAACTTTGATGTCACGACGTTAAGAATTGATTCCTTCTTTCCAGGTTGGAGACCAATACACTTAACAATCCGCTCCCAAGACAAGCTACAACAATTTAAATCCCAATAAAGGAGTAGCTGTCATCTAACCCAAATTTAAGGCAATAACTATTGTAATAACACACGTTTTACACCATTTAAAAGCAACTATTTTACCCGTCTTATACTGCTCTTTCACCTTACGACAAATTGTATAATCAAGAGATTGGGGAAGAAAACAATCTGAAAACTAAGCCAAACTTTGATGTCACGACGTTAAGAATTGATTCCTTCTTTCCAGGTTGGAGACCAATACACTTAACAATCCGCTCCCAAGACAAGCTACAACAATTTAAATCCCAATAAAGGAGTAGCTGTCATCTAACCCAAATTTAAGGCAATAACTATTGTAATAACACACGTTTTACACCATTTAAAAGCAACTATTTTACCCGTCTTATACTGCTCTTTCACCTTACGACAAATTGTATAATCAAGAGATTGGGGAAGAAAACAATCTGAAAACTAAGCCAAACTTTGATGTCACGACGTTAAGAATTGATTCCTTCTTTCCAGGTTGGAGACCAATACACTTAACAATCCGCTCCCAAGACAAGCTACAACAATTTAAATCCCAATAAAGGAGTAGCTGTCATCTAACCCAAATTTAAGGCAATAACTATTGTAATAACACACGTTTTACACCATTTAAAAGCAACTATTTTACCCGTCTTATACTGCTCTTTCACCTTACGACAAATTGTATAATCAAGAGATTGGGGAAGAAAACAATCTGAAAACTAAGCCAAACTTTGATGTCACGACGTTAAGAATTGATTCCTTCTTTCCAGGTTGGAGACCAATACACTTAACAATCCGCTCCCAAGACAAGCTACAACAATTTAAATCCCAATAAAGGAGTAGCTGTCATCTAACCCAAATTTAAGGCAATAACTATTGTAATAACACACGTTTTACACCATTTAAAAGCAACTATTTTACCCGTCTTATACTGCTCTTTCACCTTACGACAAATTGTATAATCAAGAGATTGGGGAAGAAAACAATCTGAAAACTAAGCCAAACTTTGATGTCACGACGTTAAGAATTGATTCCTTCTTTCCAGGTTGGAGACCAATACACTTAACAATCCGCTCCCAAGACAAGCTACAACAATTTAAATCCCAATAAAGGAGTAGCTGTCATCTAACCCAAATTTAAGGCAATAACTATTGTAATAACACACGTTTTACACCATTTAAAAGCAACTATTTTACCCGTCTTATACTGCTCTTTCACCTTACGACAAATTGTATAATCAAGAGATTGGGGAAGAAAACAATCTGAAAACTAAGCCAAACTTTGATGTCACGACGTTAAGAATTGATTCCTTCTTTCCAGGTTGGAGACCAATACACTTAACAATCCGCTCCCAAGACAAGCTACAACAATTTAAATCCCAATAAAGGAGTAGCTGTCATCTAACCCAAATTTAAGGCAATAACTATTGTAATAACACACGTTTTACACCATTTAAAAGCAACTATTTTACCCGTCTTATACTGCTCTTTCACCTTACGACAAATTGTATAATCAAGAGATTGGGGAAGAAAACAATCTGAAAACTAAGCCAAACTTTGATGTCACGACGTTAAGAATTGATTCCTTCTTTCCAGGTTGGAGACCAATACACTTAACAATCCGCTCCCAAGACAAGCTACAACAATTTAAATCCCAATAAAGGAGTAGCTGTCATCTAACCCAAATTTAAGGCAATAACTATTGTAATAACACACGTTTTACACCATTTAAAAGCAACTATTTTACCCGTCTTATACTGCTCTTTCACCTTACGACAAATTGTATAATCAAGAGATTGGGGAAGAAAACAATCTGAAAACTAAGCCAAACTTTGATGTCACGACGTTAAGAATTGATTCCTTCTTTCCAGGTTGGAGACCAATACACTTAACAATCCGCTCCCAAGACAAGCTACAACAATTTAAATCCCAATAAAGGAGTAGCTGTCATCTAACCCAAATTTAAGGCAATAACTATTGTAATAACACACGTTTTACACCATTTAAAAGCAACTATTTTACCCGTCTTATACTGCTCTTTCACCTTACGACAAATTGTATAATCAAGAGATTGGGGAAGAAAACAATCTGAAAACTAAGCCAAACTTTGATGTCACGACGTTAAGAATTGATTCCTTCTTTCCAGGTTGGAGACCAATACACTTAACAATCCGCTCCCAAGACAAGCTACAACAATTTAAATCCCAATAAAGGAGTAGCTGTCATCTAACCCAAATTTAAGGCAATAACTATTGTAATAACACACGTTTTACACCATTTAAAAGCAACTATTTTACCCGTCTTATACTGCTCTTTCACCTTACGACAAATTGTATAATCAAGAGATTGGGGAAGAAAACAATCTGAAAACTAAGCCAAACTTTGATGTCACGACGTTAAGAATTGATTCCTTCTTTCCAGGTTGGAGACCAATACACTTAACAATCCGCTCCCAAGACAAGCTACAACAATTTAAATCCCAATAAAGGAGTAGCTGTCATCTAACCCAAATTTAAGGCAATAACTATTGTAATAACACACGTTTTACACCATTTAAAAGCAACTATTTTACCCGTCTTATACTGCTCTTTCACCTTACGACAAATTGTATAATCAAGAGATTGGGGAAGAAAACAATCTGAAAACTAAGCCAAACTTTGATGTCACGACGTTAAGAATTGATTCCTTCTTTCCAGGTTGGAGACCAATACACTTAACAATCCGCTCCCAAGACAAGCTACAACAATTTAAATCCCAATAAAGGAGTAGCTGTCATCTAACCCAAATTTAAGGCAATAACTATTGTAATAACACACGTTTTACACCATTTAAAAGCAACTATTTTACCCGTCTTATACTGCTCTTTCACCTTACGACAAATTGTATAATCAAGAGATTGGGGAAGAAAACAATCTGAAAACTAAGCCAAACTTTGATGTCACGACGTTAAGAATTGATTCCTTCTTTCCAGGTTGGAGACCAATACACTTAACAATCCGCTCCCAAGACAAGCTACAACAATTTAAATCCCAATAAAGGAGTAGCTGTCATCTAACCCAAATTTAAGGCAATAACTATTGTAATAACACACCTTTTACACCATTTAAAAGCAACTACCTTACCCGTCTAAAACTGCACTTTCACCTTACGACAAATTGTATAATCTAGAGATTGGAGAAGAAAACAGTCTGAAAACTAAGCCAAACTTTGATGTCACGACGTTAAGAATTGATTCTTTCTTTCGAGGTTTGAGAGCAATACACTTAACAATCCGCTCCCAAGGCAAACTACAACAATTTAAATCCCAATAAAGGAGTAGCTGTCATGTGACCCAAATTTAAGGTTATAGCTATAGTGATAACACATCTTTTACACCATTTTAAAGCAACTACCTCACCCGTCTGAAACTGCACTTTGACCTTACGACTAATTGCATAATCAACAAATTGGAGAAGAAAAAATTCTGGGAAACAAGCCAAACTTTGATATCTCAACGTTAAGGACGCATTCTTCTTTTCGAGGTTTGAGACCAATACATTTAACAATCCGCTCCCAAGGCAAACTACAACAATTTAAATCCCAATAAAGGAGTAGCTGTCATCTAACCCAAATTTAAGGCAATAACTATTGTAATAACACACGTTTTACACCATTTAAAAGCAACTATTTTACCCGTCTTATACTGCTCTTTCACCTTACGACAAATTGTATAATCAAGAGATTGGGGAAGAAAACAATCTGAAAACTAAGCCAAACTTTGATGTCACGACGTTAAGAATTGATTCCTTCTTTCCAGGTTGGAGACCAATACACTTAACAATCCGCTCCCAAGGCAAACTACAACAATTTAAATCCCAATAAAGGAGTAGCTGTCATGTGACCCAAATTTAAGGTTATAGCTATAGTGATAACACATCTTTTACACCATTTTAAAGCAACTACCTCACCCGTCTGAAACTGCACTTTGACCTTACGACTAATTGCATAATCAACAAATTGGAGAAGAAAAAATTCTGGGAAACAAGCCAAACTTTGATATCTCAACGTTAAGGACGCATTCTTCTTTTCGAGGTTGGAGACCAATACATGTAACAATCCGCTCCCAAGGCAAACTACAACAATTTAAATCCCAATAAAGGAGTAGCTGTCATCTAACCCAAATTTAAGGCAATAACTATTGTAATAACACACGTTTTACACCATTTAAAAGCAACTATTTTACCTGTCTAAAACTGCACTTTGACCTTACGACAAGGTGTATATTCAAGAGGTTGAGAGAGGAGAAACCTCTGGAAAATAAGCCAAACTTTGAGGTCACAATGTTACGAATTGATTCTTGCTTTCAAGGTTTGAGACCAATACATTTAACAATCCGCTCCCAAGGCAAACTACAACAATTGAAATCCTAATAAAGGAGTAGCTGTCATCTAACCTGGATTCCATTCTGTAGCTCTAACAAATACAATTATTTATATACAACATGATCAAACATTGATACTGAATCTCGCATTCAAAAAAATTATGAATACCTTTTTACTCTGGAAAACAATTTAATAGATACGATCTTTACTTTGTTAAATAAGTCACCCCTAAATACAAATATTTTTGTTCTCTTCTTTTTCAAGATGTTTGCGATTCCTTCTCTATCATTGATGGCGACTTTAAGGTGTCAAATAGTGAGTTTTAGGTCAAACAACAAAACGCTTTCTTATTTTACAATATATAGAAAATTTGTAAAAATAAAACTTCCAAGAATAAATGATCATTACAAACTTGAGTTAGTTAATTTACAATAGTTGTTTGAAAAATTCATGTTAATATTACATGTGATGAATTTTGTTTGTTTGTTACATTCAGTGTGAGCGAAGGACAGAGAAAGAGAGGGAAAGAGAGAGAGAGAGAGAGAGAGAGAGAGAGAGAGAGAGACAAGAAAGAGAGAGAGAGGGAGAGAGAGAGAGAGAGAGAGAGAGAGAGAGAGAGAGAGAGAGAGAGAGAGAGAGAGAGAGAGAGGGTGTAACTTACAAACATCTCTTTGTAGAAGACAAAAAATAAAAGCTAATTGATAAACATTTACATTATTAAT
>RDPX01000107.1:739116-760260 GCA_003991215.1 Morbakka virulenta | reverse complement strand
AACATTACTTTGCAGAAGGCATAAAATTAAAGGTATTTGATAAACATTTACCATATTAATGGATTTCTTTTACCAAAACACCTGCGAAAGGCTTGATTGAATAAAGACATTATTGTTTTGTTATTTTTAATTGCCTAAATTACCTGTAATCATTCCAAATTTCCTTTAAGTGTGAGTGCTTTTATCTTTTATCTTTATTTTACTACACTCAACATTGTAAAAAGGCATTTAGCCATATGATAATTGCATTCTTGGACACACGAATATGTCAACATTCGATTCAACTATTTAATGAACGAATGAGTCTCTTTATGTCATGTGATGAGAATTTTGAAACAAGAACATTCAATTTTAACCAACAAAGTTTAAGTGAATAAACACTTAATAAACACTAAACACTTAACACAACACAAAGAGAGAGAGAGAGAGAGAGAGAGAGAGAGAGAGAGAGAGAGAGAGAGAGAGAGAAAGACAAAATTAATGTTGTTGGAAGAACTTGAGCTCCTTAAAAAGCATCTTATGTCTTGTCTCTCACACTTGTTAGTCAGTAGTAAAATAATAAGATATTAATAACAAAGATGAAAGGCAAGTCTTTCTTAATTAAAGATTATTCATTGATTTCATTGTCTCTGTAGCGTTTCTTTCTTTTAGTGGCGTCCATTACTAAAATCACTATTGTTGTTGAAGCAGCTATTACCTCTCCCTTTTCTGATAGATTTTCCTTAAGTAGCTTACTTTTTAAATTATTGAATTTTCCCCTCTGCCAATCCTATTTCCGAAAACATGCATAAAAAAACTAGTGTGCCAATTATAAGGGAGAAACGGATTTGGGAGGAGTACTTTCAGGGACGTAATATAGGGACCTCTTGCATGGTAATAGGTTGATTGAATCCCTCTTCGACTTTTCATGATCGTTCAAACTTAGATGGTCAGTATTTTATTTGCTATCGTAAAGCTGTACCTAGGCAACACAAATGTTTATTTCACTTGCCATAGAGTCATTATTCGCCATAGAGTCATTTCGCCATAGAGTCATTATTCGAACAGTTGCATTTTCACTTTACATTTTTTGAATAGATTACGAAATGCATTTCGATAGTTGTTTGAACTAATAGGATAAACTAATGGATGTACTACCGCATGACTGTATCCTAAAAAGACAATTGCGAAATTTAAACCACTTTTAACTTTTTCTGATACATTTTTTTCCACGTTCCTCATCAAAAGGATTTCTTGAATATACGCTGGTAACCAACATAATTGAAATAGTAAAACGACAGTAGCAGTTGTTTTTAATGTATGAGACTGCCGTTTCTTCTCACGTAGTTGAGGCAGGGTAGGTATTGGAGCGATCCTTTTTCGAATTTGTTTAAATAGTTGATAAAAAAATGTTACTATTGTCAATGAGGGAGCAATATGCAAAACAATAAACATAAATACAAAGTAGCAAAAAGTGGAATCATCCACAGGGGCGGGAAAAATCCAAGTTGTATTACAGTAATCCCCATGGATTTCTGCTGTAAAACTTGTCTTCACTGTTACAAACCCAACAGATATGCATATACCAACAATCCAAGAAGCCAAAATAATCAAGATATTCTGTACCTGCTTCTTACATTTCCATTTTATAGGGTTGCTAACACACTGCAATGTTTCTCCAGCAAAGGCAATCAAAGTAAAATTGAATGACGATAGGGCTGTATACTCTAAAACTACAACGAGATCACACACAAATTTCCCGAATATCCATTTTCCCATTGCAAGTTCCGCCATGTAAAAAATATTCGGTAGTGTAGATATGATGATATTGCATGTACAAATATTCAAAATAAGAGGACGCACGGGAGACCGAAATTGTATTTTTGTTGCGGTCACATAGAGTATGAATAGATTTTCAAACAGCGCCAATAAAATAAGAGGGGGAAACATGATAAATACCAATCGAGCAAAACGGTGAGAAATATGCTGCATTTTTCCTTGCTCTAAAACTTTATTCTGTAATGGAAAATTCTCTTCCTGACTTTTATATCCTAGAACAAATTACGAAAACTTGTGGTACTAGATTTCGGCAAGAAGTGTGTGGGTTGCTATCCAGTTTGACCTTTAAAGCTGATAACACTTACTAGTTGGTCCGGTTGTTCGGTTTAAAAACCGTTTTTTTTACAATCCATAAAATTTTCTTGTGGTAATCTTAAGGTCTGAACTTTCCTTGCTGTAAGTATTGATTTTAACAACTCATCGTTTTTCTATTGCAGGTGTGATTGCTTTGCCATGCTTTATAAAATATGTTTTCAACAGCTAATCTATTCTAAACTCACCAAAAGTCCCACCTGGTGCACCCTAAGTTTTCTTTAACAATCTACCATTGATATCTGGATGGCGTTATTAATCCTATCAGTTGGAATGATAGTATACATCTTTAGTATAGATATCATTGGGATAGCTATAAGATTTTAATAATTGTCTTATAGATATAAGTTTATTTCTTTATATTTCAGGCAACTGTGTGGTTACAAAATACTTATTGCATCAGCCTTCAGTGTGTTATTTCAAAGAACATTATCATTGTTCTTGACATCTCTAACCTTATTATACAAATTAGAGTTCTTCTGGACCCTCTATAAATATGCCTTGTTTGCTTCCTGCCAAATCTTTAATTTCCACTGTGTATTTTGGAAGGCAACTTTTCTTACAGGGGTCAATGAGAATCTTTTAAAGAGGATTAGAAACATTTGGAGTTTTTCCAGCACTGGTAAGTAAAGGTAACCACATTGACACTAAGACGTTTTCTGTACAAGAAATGAAGACAAAGAAATCTTTAATTTATCAAAAAAATTTTTATTATGCAGCTTTTACTTGCGCAATATCTGTAAAAGTAGTTTTGTTCCTTTTCTTTCTGTATACAAATCCCTGTTGGAATCCCTTAAAAGTTATAGATTTCTGAACACGTGCCAAGATTCGTGTTTAAAATCTTTTGTGGGTGCAATCAGTTGGGAAATCTCGTGTTTTAAATCAAATAAAAATTTAGTAGGTAATATATTTTATGCCTTGTTTAATAATTTATGGGATTTCAAAGTTTTCTTCAAGAATTTAGTAATAATTTTATCTTAGTACACAAAGAAGATATATGATTATTTTAAAATATCTGCAGTCTCCAAAAGCTGAGTGTGTGTGGCTCATGCACTGAACAAAATATGCTCTAGGTCATACCAACATTCTTATGAATGCGTAGTATCGTTGTGGATCTCATTATATCCAGATAAATATTCTACAATTGAAAACCCACTCAAGTTTTCCTCGTCTCATCCGAATAAAATAGAAAAGGTGGAAACGCCTGTGATCAAATTTTTTCTAGTTGGCTCGTCAATAGTTGATGTGAAGAGGTGTATCCCTGGAGGGTGGACTTCTCCTCTAAAGCTGTTTTGTTATTTTCCGGTTCAAAAAGGGGTGGATACTTTGCCACTAGTTAGGGATTTTAGGAAAAAGGGTCCTTAATAGAAAACAAACCCAATGAAACTTACCTAGCTGACAGAATATAACTTGTAGAAGACACATGCACTTGAAAAGGGTTATCATTAAAAGTTAAAGTAAGTTATTATTATTATTATTATTATTATTATTATTATTATTATTATTATTATTATTGTAAGTTAAAGTAAGTTTCACACTAACAGAAATCTCCCTCTTTCTTCCATTAACAGAAGTACAACAAATTTACATTCTATTTCTAAAGCAAAGATTATTTATTTGTTTTTTTACATGACTTGTGAATACAATGTAAAACATTGCATTTAATAAAATTGATTAGAAAATTATTGCAAATGATTAAATGTTATGGATATCAGTAAAAGCTTTGCAGTTAAAGTGCAATGTCAGTGAAAAGGAAATGAAAGGGTAGTTCTATCAAATACTCTGTATTAGGATGAGTATCACGTTTATGTAGGAGAGAATCTGCAGGTGATGTGTCCTCTAATCTGTAGAGAAATGCTTATTTAAATGTGTAAAATTGGCTATAAACCAGTGAATGTAATCATTATACTTTGTAGATGTGTATATTAATATGTACAGACATATCTATCAGCAAATATACCCATTATCTCTACAGTTGTGGGAATCTGTCTGTATAGAAACGTTTCAAATTGTCCAAAAATCTACATTGGTATAAAAAGGAGAATTACTTATTTAGGAAACACTTAGATGAACACAGTGTATAAAACCCTTTCCTGATTACTTTCTATCACTGTACTTTTACATTCACGTGAATATTATTTGATCCAGTACTTAAGTCAACATAAGAAATGTGAAACATCCACGTCTTTAAATAATTAATATGTATGTAAAGATCAATGATAGCAAATTAAGTTTAGCTAAATTTTCTCATCTATAAAAATACTGTATTCCAAAATCATAAGACAGTTTGGTCAGCACTAATTATTATACTTACTTAAATCTGTCATGTTGTTTGGCCATCATACAGATTGTAAACTCACTCCAATATTTTGTATTTTGTCTTAGAAATAATGGAGAGCTATTGTGAATTTTTAATATCGGAATTTCGCATCTGTCTTTTAAGATCGAAAATAAACATTTTATTAATGTGGATCAAATTAGTATTGATAAACGTATCTCATGCAGAATTTAATAACGAGCTCTAAATCAATTTATTAATACAAAGATAAAATTGGGAAAAAATTATCCTGACTATTAAAGTGACGATAATCGTGGGTTTACTGTCATTGGATTAGGCCAGGTTTATTTGAATTTATCTAAAGATCCATGTTGGAATGCCTTGAAAGTGGATCATGGTGGGAGTAATTTAATTGCAGTGAGTCTTATTTAACCCTCCATAGAATTATGCAAAGGGTATACACTGGGGAGGTATGTTGTAAAAAATACATTCCAGTGCCTTTCCACATTCTCTCCCCCCTCGAGACCTTGAAATGTCATGTTGACCTCTGGCGGGGGTTAAGTCTGTCTTTTGGTGAGGAGGGACTCTTTATCTTTGGTTGGCAACGCTCCTAGAAATGGTGTCTCGAAAAATACACCGACGGTAGTGTCACGTCATCACCATTCCTCTCTTATAATCACAATTTGTGGTAGACAGTGTCTGAGTGAAGCTGCTTAATACCACCACCATCACCATAGGACTCAGTTTGACGGCATGCTGATACTCCGAGTCTAGGTGATGGTTCCTGACATCCATTTATTTTATTCGTATGAAAAGTTCAATCAAACGAATTGCCCTCTGTACTAGGCAGAGCGTCAGTAATTAGAGAGTGAGAACAGTCTTCGGATTCATGACTGACTGCAAATCCGAGAGTTTACACTCTCGGATTTGCCTAGTAGCCTGGCTCTACACAAACTCGGAAAAAAGTTTTTCCTTCAAAGAATACACTTTTTTAACCTTCAGTAATCTCAGAAGTCTTGATTTAAATTTTTCTTTTGTAAAATCTTTTTTGTATCCTGACTTTCATATTCTTGCAATTTGTGGGAAACCCTCGATGGCAGTGTTATTAATAGTGATTTTTATGTTGAAGATTATTTACCTATGTTTCGATTCAACTCCAGAACTCATCTTCAGGGTATCACTTTCTATTCTCCACAGTATCTTCCAGCTGTTACGATAAATGAAGATGAATCTAAAAATGAGCCTTTCATGTGGTTTAGACTGTCTCTCTTTCAGGTCACCTTTTATCCATTTTCCTTATATAGATCTCCCTTTTCTGATTCCAGCTTACTTAATGAAACAGTATCAGACTCCATTAATAAGGTCTTGGCCAAGCATCACACTGCTATCAGCTTTGGTTTTGGCGACTTAAATGCTCATTACATTTCCTGCTTCTAACCGAATTGATAGATCGGGGAAGCTACTATAAGTTTGCTCTTCTCCAAATTCTTGTAAAGCTTGTTGATTTTTCAACAAGATTTCCTGATTCAGACTCACAGGAACCTTTCTTTTAGAGCACTTTTAAATTTCTGTTCCTGATCAATTTGTTGTCTCTGTTGAGGAAACTGTTTCAAAGTTTGTGGAAAAGCCATATTATNTATCAGACTCCATTAATAAGGTCTTGGCCAAGCATCACACTGCTATCAGCTTTGGTTTTGGCGACTTAAATGCTCATTACATTTCCTGCTTCTAACAGAATTGATAGATCTGGGAAGCTACTATAAGTTTGCTCTTCTCCAAATTCTTGTAAAGCTTGTTGATTTTTCAACAAGATTTCCTGATTCAGACTCACAGGAACCTTTCTTTTAGAGCACTTTTAAATTTCTGTTCCTGATCAATTTGTTGTCTCTGTTGAGGAAACTGTTTCAAAGTTTGTGGAAAAGCCATATCATAGTGAGGCTTTTAAATGTGGTCAGCGTGATTGGTACGAATTTCATCAGTTCCTTGTTGATATTCCATTGTATTTAGTCTTTAGCAAATCAGCTGCTGTAACATAATTCACAAGGTCGATACCACTTGCTATTCAAACATTTGTACCTTGCCGTAATTACAAAGTCGAGCCACATTTTCCTCCGTTGTTCAACTCTCATTGTTCTTCTACCACGGATCATCGTAATCATTTCTATGTTCAGTTTCAGTTTCAACATGGTGGAGCTCTTGAATCTCAAGTTCCTTTCAGACAGGCTAGCAATACTAGCAAAAGGGTAATTCGTGATGGTGAATTTCGCTGTGCATAGCAAGCTCCAGAATCTATTTCTACTCAAACACTCAGTAGTCAAGATTTCTAGAAGACTTATAGTAGTGTTTTGAATTACAGCAAGTCAGCCATTCTCCACTCTTTGATTGTTTGTTTTTCTGTCTTGAAGCGAAAAAGTTTATCTTTTTGCTAGATTGTTTTTGACCAATTTCTCTATAAATGACAATGGTGTTTCTTTGTAAGAGTTACCTCGGCAATGTGTTAGATCTTGGACTGTGTTATCATCAATCCAAGATTGGTTGAAAAGATTTGTTACGTTTTGGAAACAGCGTACCTACTGGAAGGTCCCCTATATTAAAAACATCTGGACAAGTGTCATAGATTCTAGAAAGAAATTGTATATACAAATATCAGAAATTACATGCTATACCGTTTATAACAAGGTCAAAATCAATTTCCCATCCACAACAATAGTCAAAATCTTTCAAACAAATAAGTAATCTCCATTTCGGTTACTTTTTGAGCATCTTCTTTCTGTACACAAACCAACTTACAAGATAACTTACAAGATAGCTGACTTTGAAGTATAAACTTTTGGATAAGATCTAGCAAAACTTTCAAACCACATTTCAATTTGGAGATTAAATGTGAGATTTAAAATTGCAAAGGTGCTAACGTCACTTACAGTGACAATTTGGTATGCATAGAATTTTTCAATTTAATAGAAAAAAGACAATAGATTTGCAAGCCTTGAGTCTTGCTCTTGTATTATGTAAACTTGTATGAAAAAACACATGCAAGGTAAGCATAAGAACCTCAACAGAAAAAATTTATTCTGGGCGTATAACAAACAAAATGTTATTCAAAATCTCATGGATACGTTTCCATGGGGATACTTATTCACTTTAAGGCTTTCCGAACGAAGAGGGTAGTCGTTATGTAAATGGTGAAATTCCTTTGGACAATTCTTATCAACCTCCAGTATGCATGAATTATTTCTCCATGTGATCATTTCACTATCATTCATTTGAATCCATGTGTAGGAAGAGGTTTGACCTTTGCCAAGCCGTAGAGATTGCTAAATACGTAACATACTTGTTGCCTCATCTTTGTTGTATTTATCACCCATGCATGGATTGTTGGCTTTCCATAGGTATTTCAAATCATTGAGACTCACCCCCTAAAATCTTGACTAACCATGAGTAACAACTTATCTATGTCTGATAAAAACTTTGAATTAACTTTGGTAATATTTAGAGCACCCCTCGAAAGTTGTCGCAAACATTAGCTAGGAGCAAGGCATCAGATTGGTCCTACCATTCCTTACCGGAATGCCATCTCAAAAAGGTCGGCTGTCATAGTCCTCCACACTTGTCTGTCCAATGCCAGTTTAGCACACTCTTTGATGTTTTTTTCATCATATCAGCAATGTTGCTTATCCATGTCGTCCTTTTTCTTCCTCTTCCTCGCTTACCCTCAACAATGCCTTCCAGTGTCAGTTTTATGGGGATTGTTCCACCTTATGTGCCCATAGAATGTAATTTTTCTTATTTTTATTGTTTTAGTAGGGTTGTTTTGCTTATTCCTAAACCATTCAGGACCCTTTCATTCGTCTTTTTCCTTTCCAAGACACTCTATCCATTCTACAGTAATACCACATTTCAAAGGCTTCTATTTTTGTTTCAGTTCTTTTCTTTGTCGTCCAAGCCTCACAAACATCAGTGAGGATTGATCATACGTAGCATTTTAACAGAACGATCCTGGCTTTCTATGAAATGTATTGGCAGGTTAGGAGGTGTCTTAGGTTTTAAAAGGTATTTTTAGCCATACCAATTGGCACCTCTCCTTATTTTTACTGGGTATGACATCCCTTTTGACGTTCTGATTTTTGTTTGCTGGTTCCAGTATAACCTAAATATTATTACGAGATTATTTTCATCGATTAATGATTTTTGATTAATGACTCGTGGTTCACAGCATCAAAGGCTTTTGCATAATCTATGAAGCAAATATAAAGATCTTTTTGTCCAGATATTTCTCTGTGATCATTTTAAGGTTAACGATGGTTTCTCTTGTGCCTAAATTCTTCTTAAAACTAGCTTGTTCTTCAATTATTTCAAAGTTTATTGTATTCATCATGCGTTTTAAGATGGTGGATCATAGAAGTTTTAATGCATGACATATTAAACTTATCTTTCTGAAATTTAAACAATCTGTTGCCTTTGATTTCTTGGGTAACAATACGAAAAGTGATGTTCTGAGATCTGCAGGTATGTAAGCTGTTTTGTACATTTTTTTAATATACCGGTCAGTTCTGGAAACTAGCAACAATCTGGAAATCAAAAGACATCTCCCTGGCAGTGAAGTTACACCTCTTCGATTCACTTATAGTCTCCATTATTTTCTACAACTCTGAAACATGGGTTACAACCAAAGCAATGAAGAAAGAAATCGACTCCTTTGGAACAAGTTGTTACCGGTTCATCCTTGGGATTAGAAGAATAGACAGAGTAAGAAACGATGAAATACTCAGACGTGTAAAGAGAGGTAATTTGAGCGATAAAATGTTCCAACGTCAGCTGAGATCGCTAGGGCATTGGATAAGGAAGGATGATATCATAAGTAGATTCGCTTTGTTCGAGCATTTCCAAGAAAGAAACCGACGAGGAAGACCTAGGCTAAACTTTATCAAGCACATACAAAATATCACCATGCTGACGCCTGAAGAACTCAGAAGAAGAGCCCTGGATAGAAGAGGATGGAGAAGAGATGTGGTCGGGAGGTTTGACTTACAACCTCCAGGCTGAAGTAAGTAAGTAGTAAGTACCGGTCAGAGCTGTAGTTTCAAATTCACCTAACGCTTTTAACATATCTGATGTCACACCATCAATTCCTGGTACTTTTCCAGATTTCATACAAGTCATGATATTCCCTGAGAATTCCATCCCAAACTCTTTCAACAAATTTTATGTATCATCTTAGTCTTCATCACTGATCCCATCACCACTTAGTTTCAAGAAAAATGTTTTTTGGGCGGTACTTTATTCTCATTGAGTCTTTTAAGTGAATTCACACAATCCTAGGGGTATACCCCCTTTCTAAGGAGAGGCTAAGTTGCTTTTTATCATAGAAGTTAGAATTATTGTGGGAAGAGCTTCAATTTAGCTTGATCAATATTTATAAGCTAGAAGCTATGAACTTGAAGTACTTATTTAACCTAAGCTATGGTTTTACGGGTTTCTTCTCACCCTTTTTGTTAGTATAGGACCCAACTACCACCTTTTTGGTGAAGCTTATTTATATTTTTTCATTATAAGAAATACAGTTAATGTTTTTCTTACTTTCCTCAAGACTCGTGTTTAATAAATGGCTGTCGTATTCACTTAAATTATAAAATACTAAGGGTAGGGGTTTTAGTTTCTTGTTCTGAAGATTACACTTGTTGTGCTCTACACCCACAAATTTTGCAAAAAAGAAAAGATCTCTTAGTTTCTTCTGATCATTACTATCCAGTTCAACCTGACAGATCCAACTATTAATAATCTTTTTAAACTCAATATTTTCTTCAACGCCATATATATTCTTCCTAGGTTTATCAAAGTTATTTAAGATTGACTTTACAATTTCTTCCAACTTGTCTACTAATTTTTGGAAAATATCTTTGGGAAATGTTTCGCCCTCTCCATTGTAGGAAACTGGTTTTTGCGAATAGATTTTTTCAGAAAAACATTTTACGTAGTAGCAGAGATGCTTGATGGGGTGTGCTTTTTTTATTTCTTTATTTAACTCTCCTCTGGTTTTGCTTCACATGTCCATTTGATTAGTGAGTTAAATTGCATTAGAAGTTAAAGTACATTACAGATTCGAGGTCAGCATGATTGCCGAATGAAATGGATGATCCTCCGTCAGGCATGTCTCTTTTGACACCCTCATTCGTATTGCAATAATTTTGATGTTTCACCAAGAATTTCTAGGAGTAGAAGGGATTCAAGCATTTGGAGCAAAATTATTGTTGGCCATTTCTGTTTGACGTTTGTGAAGACAACAGGAGGCAGGTGTCCTTGATGAAACAATTGTGTTGTTTCTCTCCATCTGACATTAAGAAGAGGGGTTAATTGCTGTTCTACCTGTGTACTTGCTCACTCTAAGAGGGTAAACGTTAAGACTCATCTTCGTAAACACTAATAGAGATGGTAGGGTTTTATCTCTTAAGCTTGTCAAATGATTCTAGTTAAACAGGGTATGCAATACTACCCATATTCAAAAGCTTTTTTTTACCTTTCAGTGATTCATCAATACGTTTATTATTTTTCTTACTTCAGTTTAACATTCATAACACAGATAATACGAAGAATGTTCCATCTTCAGTCTTCATATAAATAATTACCTGTTTCAAAACAAACACCTTGAGGAGAGGTGTGTTTGAGTATAAGATCTCCCTTTTCTGATTCCAGCTTACTTAATAAAACAGTATCAGACTCCATTAATAAGGTCTTGGCCAAGCATCACACTGCTATCAGCTTTGGTTTTGTCGACTTAAATGCTCATTACATTTCCTGCTTCTAACAGAATTGATAGATCGGGGAAGCTACTATAAGTTTGCTCTTCTCCAAATTCTTGTAAAGCTTGTTGATTTTTCAACAAGATTTCCTGATTCAGACTCACAGGAACCTTTCTTTTAGAGCACTTTTAAATTTCTGTTCCTGATCAATTTGTTGTCTCTGTTGAGGAAACTGTTTCAAGTTTGTGGAAAAGCCATATCATAGTGAGGCTTTTAATGGTGGTCAGCGTGATTGGTACGAATTTCATCAGTTCCTTGTTGATATTCCATTGTATTTAGTCTTTAGCAAATCAGCTGCTGTAACATAATTCACAAGGTCGATACCACTTGCTATTCAAACATTTGTACCTTGCCGTAATTACAAAGTCGAGCCACATTTTCCTCCGTTGTTCAACTCTCATTGTTCTTCTACCACGGATCATCGTAATCATTTCTATGTTCAGTTTCAGTTTCAACATGGTGGAGCTCTTGAATCTCAAGTTCCTTTCAGACAGGCTAGCAATACTAGCAAAAGGGTAATTCGTGATGGTGAATTTCGCTGTGCATAGCAAGCTCCAGAATCTATTTCTACTCAAACACTCAGTAGTCAAGATTTCTAGAAGACTTATAGTAGTGTTTTGAATTACAGCAAGTCAGCCATTCTCCACTCTTTGATTGTTTGTTTTTCTGTCTTGAAGCGAAAAAGTTTATCTTTTTGCTAGATTGTTTTTGACCAATTTCTCTATAAATGACAATGGTGTTTCTTTGTAAGAGTTACCTCGGCAATGTGTTAGATCTTGGACTGTGTTATCATCAATCCAAGATTGGTTGAAAAGATTTGTTACGTTTTGGAAACAGCGTACCTACTGGAAGGTCCCCTATATTAAAAACATCTGGACAAGTGTCATAGATTCTAGAAAGAAATTGTATATACAAATATCAGAAATTACATGCTATACCGTTTATAACAAGGTCAAAATCAATTTCCCATCCACAACAATAGTCAAAATCTTTCAAACAAATAAGTAATCTCCATTTCGGTTACTTTTTGAGCATCTTCTTTCTGTACACAAACCAACTTACAAGATAACTTACAAGATAGCTGACTTTGAAGTATAAACTTTTGGATAAGATCTAGCAAAACTTTCAAACCACATTTCAATTTGGAGATTAAATGTGAGATTTAAAATTGCAAAGGTGCTAACGTCACTTACAGTGACAATTTGGTATGCATAGAATTTTTCAATTTAATAGAAAAAAGACAATAGATTTGCAAGCCTTGAGTCTTGCTCTTGTATTATGTAAACTTGTATGAAAAAACACATGCAAGGTAAGCATAAGAACCTCAACAGAAAAAATTTATTCTGGGCGTATAACAAACAAAATGTTATTCAAAATCTCATGGATACGTTTCCATGGGGATACTTATTCACTTTAAGGCTTTCCGAACGAAGAGGGTAGTCGTTATGTAAATGGTGAAATTCCTTTGGACAATTCTTATCAACCTCCAGTATGCATGAATTATTTCTCCATGTGATCATTTCACTATCATTCATTTGAATCCATGTGTAGGAAGAGGTTTGACCTTTGCCAAGCCGTAGAGATTGCTAAATACGTAACATACTTGTTGCCTCATCTTTGTTGTATTTATCACCCATGCATGGATTGTTGGCTTTCCATAGGTATTTCAAATCATTGAGACTCACCCCCTAAAATCTTGACTAACCATGAGTAACAACTTATCTATGTCTGATAAAAACTTTGAATTAACTTTGGTAATATTTAGAGCACCCCTCGAAAGTTGTCGCAAACATTAGCTAGGAGCAAGGCATCAGATTGGTCCTACCATTCCTTACCGGAATGCCATCTCAAAAAGGTCGGCTGTCATAGTCCTCCACACTTGTCTGTCCAATGCCAGTTTAGCACACTCTTTGATGTTTTTTTCATCATATCAGCAATGTTGCTTATCCATGTCGTCCTTTTTCTTCCTCTTCCTCGCTTACCCTCAACAATGCCTTCCAGTGTCAGTTTTATGGGGATTGTTCCACCTTATGTGCCCANCAGTATCAGACTCCATTAATAAGGTCTTGGCCAAGCATCACACTGCTATCAGCTTTGGTTTTGGCGACTTAAATGCTCATTACATTTCCTGCTTCTAACAGAATTGATAGATCTGGGAAGCTACTATAAGTTTGCTCTTCTCCAAATTCTTGTAAAGCTTGTTGATTTTTCAACAAGATTTCCTGATTCAGACTCACAGGAACCTTTCTTTTAGAGCACTTTTAAATTTCTGTTCCTGATCAATTTGTTGTCTCTGTTGAGGAAACTGTTTCACAGTTTGTTGACAAGCCATATCATAGTGAGGCTTTTAAACGTGGTCAGCGTGACTGGTACGAATTTCTTCAATTCCTTGGTGATTTTCCATGGCATTTTATCTTGTCAATTGATTCCAGTGGAACAGGGTATTCAATACCACTCATATTCAAAAGCTTTTATTTACCTTTCAGTGATTCGTTCATACGTTTATTATTTTTCTTACTTGAGTTTAACGCTCATAACACAGACAAAACGAAAGATTTTCTATCTTCAGTCTTCATATAAATAATTACCTTTTTCAAACAAGCACCTTGGGGAGAGGGATGTACGAGTTTCCATGTGAATGCTCATAAACAAAAGTATGAATCTCGAGAGCAGTGATTGATCTAAACGTCCAGTTGTTACTTTGTATCTGAAACATGGGCATTGCTTCCAAAACTCTGTCTAGTATGGAGTTATGCATGTCACCGACATCAGTACCCTCTAGGTTTACTTGAGCATTAGAATGAAAAGCAGTTGTTTCTCTGATTGTTCCAGCTTCACTTACAGAACTCTCTCTTGCCAAATTACATCAAAGAAAAAGCTTTACCTTTGTCCTACAGTTGTTTCTTAGAAGATTAATTGCTGTAGGTCTCAGATCATGCAAGAACGAAATGGGATCGTTCCCACCCTTGCCTCAATTACGTACTGTGTTGTAAATCTTCTCAGAACTGATCTACTTTCTTTAGGCACAAAACCATTACATTCTTTTAACTCAATCTCAACAAAATTAGCAAAAAGTGAAGGTTTTGGGTTTGGAGCTGATAGGTTTTTAGCCCAATCAATCAAGCCATCAAGATCTTTTCAATAAGAACAATCAAGTCTACACCCTTTGACTTACTCCAGTCAAACGCCTCTCTGACTTTCTTCAATGCAGACTTCACATAAGAGTTAATAGCAGGTAACAGTTTATAAGTCTTGCTGCTGGTTCAGGTCTTGATCCGGGTGAACTTAACATATTGATTAACTCAGCTTTTCTGAGTTTCGAATAACGTTTAATTCCAAGGTCTTTTGCTATGGATACTAAATGCATCATTTTATTCAGTTTACTAAGAATTATCTTTTCTTTAAATGACTTTTTATGTACTTTAATTTTTCACAAATTTTAAGGGAATACCAGTACATGCTCAGTAATGTGTTGTGTAACACACCTAAGCATGAGCTAGTTTGCGAGTCTTACACAACATTATTCCTTAAAACTGATTTTATACTTTTTGTAAATCCTACCATTCCAAAATGTTAATATTCTGGAAGAATGGTTGAGAAACTGCTCTGCTTTTTAGATTGATAGAAATGTCATCTTATCTCCTTTGTCAACATTGGATAGTAATTAGAATTTTAGTAACACTGTCAAGAATATTGTGGTTCTGTAAATACCTTTCATTTTAGCTCTTGTTTTAGGGATGTTAAAAAAATCCATTTTGCTATTAGAATACAAAGTTCTAGCCAAACATATTTCATTTTCTTTTGTGGAATAGTAAGTTGTTCTTGAGTACATACCAAGTCCTAGGTGTTCTCTTTTTTGTTGGGTGGTTTGTATCAATATTTGGCTCCCACTGTACTGTTAATAGTTTCCCATGTACTGTTAATGAAATTTTCCCTCAAAGGAAAGGGAGAGGAAACATTTCTGATTTTCCGAAGTTTCTGAATTGGCATCTTTTTAAGAACGCAATATTTAAACATTTTTTTGTGCATTTCATTGTATATTAAATATCATTTACTTGAATTAAGTAGCGGGCCGGAACGAAGTGACGCTTTTGGTTACACTATGATCTTTCATTTCTCTTTCTACAAAACCATTCCAAGGATTATGATACTCTTAAAGGGGCTATTAGACCCCAAAAGTAAACCTTTACTATCAAAAAGCCTACCTTTTTTTCAAAGGCAGAGTCCATCACCTACTGCTTCGAATGGGTCACCACAAGGGATGATAAGCCCTGAAGCAGATGCTGGATCAAGATACCAATCTTTTCCATCTGTTTCTAACTGGAAAACACATGCGTCCTTATTTAATTCAAACCATGACCAATAACACTTTGTACACGAGAACTTTGGAGACCTGACAATGCTACTACTCTTAATAAAAAATTGACTTTGTTATTATAGGTAAAACTCTGGTAACAAGACTGGCCAACATATCAAGGAAACCACCTTCAACTACCATGTTGTGTGCCATCTGGGTCTTGCTCATTTTGGTTGTTATTCCTTTTCCTTCTTCGTATCCTTTAGCAACCTTCTTCACTTGGAATTGAGTAAGCGAGGGAACATTCTCTCTGTTACCCAAGTCACCATAACCGAAATATATATTTATAGGAACAACTTAAAAAACAGCAAAACTAAAGAGGTACCAGGTATTCTAACATCTCAGTCATCTGATATGCAGGCACTGGCAAAGGAATTACATAAGCCAATAAGAAATATTCAGAAACAGAAGGGTCCTAGTTGATGGTGTAGACAATACATGGGCTGTAGATTGGGCAGATATCCGGGCATTCTCAAAATATATTTGTGAAGTAAAATAGCTCTTAACTATGATTGAAAAACAAGGCGGAGAAACCAGCTGCCACTGCACTGGAAAACATATTCAAAGAAAAAAACCCAACTAAGATACGGGTAGATAAGAAAATAGAGTTGTACAATAAAGATGTGCAGAAACTGATTCACTCTACAGAAAATGCAGGAAGATCAAGTCTGAGAGAAAGAGAAAACAGAAAGATGAAAGAAAAGATGTTTAAATAATATTTTGTTCAGTCCACCAGAGCCTAAATCAATGTTCTTGATGAGTTGGTCAATCATTATAATAACACAATACATTCGACTATTAAAATGGCTTCTTTAGAAGCAAGCAATAAGGTAACTGAAAACAGAGTATATAAGAACCTTTACCCAGATCATTACAAACGAAAAGAAACTTGTCCTAAGTCATCTGTTGCTGAAAAAGTAAATATTACTAAGAAAAGAAACTGTTCAAAAAGGGGTACAATCCCAGACGGACGAAAGAAGTTTGTATCATTTTATCAACAGGTTAACACCATTCCAGTCAACTACAAAATAATAGATTTCACTGGAGAAGAAATACAAAGTACCTTCTGCGATCCTGAATTACAGAGGGAAAAACAGGACGTTTTTAGAATAGCAAGGGTGATTAAGAAAGGGAAAGCTAAATCACCAGTAAAGTGGGAGAGATATCCTGATTCATTTAATTCGTTAGTTGACTACAAAGAGGTTCTGAGCACAAAAGAGAAGTTGTGTACGGCACTGTAGGGTACACGCGACATTACATAAGGAAGTAAGGCAGTACCCTTCTACCTTTGCTGTGTTGCATGAAATTCTCAACTTTAATATCCCCATGAAACGTATCCATAAGCTTCTGATTAACATTTTGTTTGTTAAAAGCTAAGCCTAAATTTTTGTCTGGTGAGTTTGTTATATTTACCTTGTATATGCTTTTTCATATAAGTTTACATAATACAAGAGCAAGACTCGAGGCTTGGCAACCTATTGTCTTTTTTTAATAAAATTGAAAAGATTTCTTTGCATAACAAATTGTCATTACAACCGACGTTAGGACTTCAGCAGATTTAAATCTCAGATTAAATTTCCAAATTGAAATGTGGTTTGAACGTTTTGTCAGATCTTATCCAGAACTTTTTTGTTCATGAAGAATACAATTCAACAAATCGGAGATTGCAAAGTCAACTATCTGAAATTCAGAAAGAAGATGCTCAAAAAAGTAACTGAAATGAAGATTACTTATTTGTTTGGAAGATTTTGACTGTTATTCTGGATTGAAAATGGATTTTAACCTTGTTATGAATGGTATGGCATGTAATTTCTGATATTTGTATATACATTTTCTTTCTAGAATCTAGGACACTAGTCCAGATGTTTTTAATATAGAGGACCTTCCAGAAAATACGCTGTTTTCAAAGTATAAAAAGCCCCACGCTTTTACCAGCTTAAAGAAGGTTGAATGGTTGATATGACAATTTTTTTGGTGGTGTTAGATTGATTTTGCGTTTGAAGAAATGATATCTGATTTCTCTACTGCTGTTGTTATGAAAGAGTGTGCTTTCGAGGTACCTTATTGCTCTCCAAACCTTTTAACTTTTGGCCCTCTAAGACTTGTTTTTCGCCTTCCCATAAAGTTCTTAATGTTGTTCCTGTCTTTAAAAGTACATAATTCATCTGATCCTCGGAAATATCAATCTGTAGGTCTTCTTTTTGTCATTAGCAAAAGCTTTGAATGACTCATCAAAAATGCTCTGGTAGAATTATCCTAGAACCTAGGTCTCTTTGGTGATGTTTAGTACGGGGCTAGAAGATCTCGCTCAACTGGTGACTTTTTCACTGTAGTCACGGAGGATAGCTATAGGTTTATGGATAAGTCTGATAAAGGATGAGTTATAGCGCTCAATGTTTTTAAACCCTTTGATAAGGTGTGGCACGATAGCTTGGTTCATGAGCTTTCTGATTGTAGTATTTGTTGAAGAGTCTGAAATCTTTCAGTCCTCTCTTATCTTAAAGTGTGTGTCAGTCATATTGGAATTGAATTACCTCTGATAAGTATTTCATTAAGGGTGGCGTTCCGCAAGGTTTCAATCTTGGTCCAATCTTCTTTACAACAACGACTACGGCTCAACACCTATGTTGATGGCACTTCTCTGTACTCTGGCATTGGGGCAACCCAGCGAGAGCAAATGTATTGGCAAGTCTGCTTCTAAAAAGATTGATTCTTTAAATCGTGCTAGAAATTATCTCAAGCCTGAGGCCATCTTGAACCTCTATAAATTTTCCATCCGCCCTTGCATGGAATACTACTGTTACATCTAGAGAGATATTTTTTCATCTCGTTTTGTTGTTCTTGTAGCTTGGTAGCTTAAAAGGTCTAAATATTGCTGCTACCCTTCAACTTTTGTCCCATCGACGGAATGTAGTTTTCCATAGTTGTTTCTATATAAGCTCGTCACAACACTTCCCTTTGATCGTGAAAAGTGTTCTGCCGAGATTTCCTCGTTGGTACTAGCTCAGTTTGTTACATCTCTTGTGAGTTGTTTCTCTCAATCCTCAAGAAGTTGTTGTCCCTCGTGATAAATCTTTCTGTGATTGTGGTTTCTTTCCTCGGACAGCTAGGCTGTGGAATCCTTTAGATTCTGAGTGCTTTCTTACGGTATATCATTGAAATGTTTTCAAGCCAAAGGTTAAACCCTATCCCTAGGATTAACCTTCCTGTTCTTCGGGTTTTTTCCTCATACTTCAATACATGAAATGGCATTATGCCTTGTATGGATTTTAACCATCAAAAAAAGTCTTCCTCTGAAAGAATTGGTTCTTTGTGCCGAGCTAGAGATTTCCTTACGCCTGAGGCCATTTTGTATTTCTATAACTCTATCATCTGCTGTTGGATGGAGTACTGTTATTTTATCTAGACAAGTGCTTCATCATCTCAAATAAATGTTCTTGATCGAGTTTAGAAGTGTTTGTAACTTAATAGGTCCAAATGTTTCTGCTCCTCTTCAACTTTTATCATATTGACGAAAAGAAGGTTGTCTTGATGTTTCCTAAACAAATTATTATTGAAAGTATTCCAATGATCTTCCACGCTTTTAACACTNTCCTCTGAAAGAATTGGTTCTTTGTACAGAGCTAGAGATTTCCTTACGCCTGAGGCCATTTTGTATTTCCATAATTTTACCATATGCCGTTGGATGGAGTACTGTTATTTTATCTGGACAAGTGCTTCATCATCTCAAATAAATGTTCTTGATCGAGTTTAGAAGTGTTTGTAACTTAATAGGTCCAAATGTTTCTGCTCCTCTTCAACTTTTATCATATTGACGAAAAGAAGATTGCCTTGATGTTTCCTAAACAAATTATTATTGAAAGTATTCCAATGAGCTTCCACGCTTTTAACACTTCAGTTTGTTGCATCTCATGTGACTCTTTTCTCTCATCCTTATGAATTTGTTGCCTCTTGTTGTAATAAATTTGTCTGTAAATGAAACTTCTTTCCTCAAAAAACTAGGCTGTCAAACTCCTTGGCTTCTGAGTACTTTCATCCATCATATATTTTCTTTGTACATCTATGTATCTATGTACTATGTATCTATGTATCTACATATGTATGTATGTATGTATGTATGTATGTATGGTTCTCTTTTTTCTTTTCAAATTAGTTAAAATGTATATTACAATTAAAATCCGGCCCTTATCAAAAGGGCAAAGATTCTAAAAAATAGGATATCACAATCAGTAGGGCAGAAAATAAAATTTAAAATAATTCTATTTTTGGAAATTCATAAAAGTTTTGACAATTTTTACCGTGCCTAAAATACTTTGTTGCTTAAGCCTAGACACAATGTCTCTACATTCTTTTTCATTAAACCCCATAATAGACAAACTCATTTTCAAATTTCTTGGAGCAGTTCCTAGCGCTCCTATTATCACTGGCACGAATGAAAACTTGTATTCCGTATACATAAATTGTAGCATTCGTAGTAAAGGACCATATGCGTTTTCTTTCTCGTTGATTTTTCTTGTAACGTTAACGTCAGCTGGGCAACTGAATTCGACGACTTTGCACGTTTTGTCGGATGAGTTCCAGACAATTAAAGCTGGGCGGTTGTGTTGCACTTTGCTAGGCGATCGTACAGGGACGTTCCACCAATATTCATGTTGCCCATTCCTCTCAATAAACTGGTCGCCATACGTTACTTTTGTCTGAAAGTTATCTTTATTACGCAGTTTTTCATACACATGTTTTGCTACAATGTCGTGGCGTAGTGGTAAGTAGTATCCGGACGACATTCTGGAGCAGCTACTTATTACATGGGTGATATCCTCCACTTGTTGTTTACATAGGCGGCATTTGTTGTCACCAGGTGGATTTTGATTTTGGGGTTATTTTCGTCTATAGATGATGTCTTTTGTGCCAATTTCCTGTTCCTCGATAGCACAGGCGTACGCTTCAGAGTGAGAGTTGATATATTTGTTGGTGAGCCACTCCCTGGTGCTTTTGACATCGATTTCATTTATTCCGGCAACTTTTTTTGCGGTGTAGCCGTGAAGGAGTTTAGCAAAAAATAATTCCTGTTTTATTTCTAAGCATTTGCCAATAAAGAGTTTTCCTACGTTTCTGGATTTTTGGTCAGCAACATCATTAATCTCCATACTCTCCAGTAATTCCTTTCCAACTCGCATCAGCTTTTTCTCCTCGTGTTGTATCATTTTAACAATGTATTTATTATCGTTTCTATTCTGCCTCAAATGCTGTCTTGCTGTCACCATTCTGCTTTCGAAAGCAATTCGAATTGATTTTAACCCCCTTCCTCCTTTCTTCCTCTGAACAAAGAGAAGGTCAATATCGGAGTTACGATGGAAATTGTTCGTCATATTCAGTATCTTTCTTGTTTCGATATCAATGTTGTCGATCTCTTCAATAGTCCATTCGAGTATGCCAAACGTTGGTATCAGGACTGGCACTGCGAAGGCGTTATGTGCAATGTGCTTGTGGTAAGCAGACAATTCACTGGTCCAAATCTTTTTCATTCGCTTTTTGTATTCGTTGATGACTCTGTCTCTATTTATTGGGCCAGCATATCCGAC
>RDPX01000107.1:727389-734170 GCA_003991215.1 Morbakka virulenta | reverse complement strand
TGTGTATGTATGTATATGTGTATGTATGTATATGTGTATGTATGTATATGTGTATGTATGTATATGTGTATGTATGTATATGTGTATGTATGTATATGTGTATGTATGTATATGTGTATGTATGTATATCTGTATGTATGTATATGTGTATGTATGTATATATGTATGTATGTATATATGTATATATCTATATATGTTTGTATGTATATATTTATATTATTAAAGTCTTATGATGCCACATTTTTAAAATCAAATATTTATTACAGCAAATTGTAAGGAAACATTGTAACAAAAGTTTTAGCTTTTTACTTAGTTTTGAAGATGTTTTATGTCTTTTGCCAAACGAAATCCACAGCAGAAGCAAAATTCAGTAATTGAAAGTTATAAATCACTGTTCATTTACATCCTATGAGATAAAAATACAAAATTATATCGGATAGAGGTTGACATTTATTCTGGCTTCTCAGATATTGTTAATTAAACAAATCTTTTGCATCTTTAAATGGTTGGTTAATTTATGTGACCAATAGTCATCACTGATTTCTGACAGGAATCAGCATCATGTTTTCTCAATTTCTTTGCTTGAAAACACATATATTATGAACACAGTTGATGTCAAAAAGGAGTTTACTTGTCTTTACCTAAATATAAGAAAAAATTCTGTGAAGAATAGTATAAATATTTCTGTTAAACTGTATGGAACTTTTTCACAACTATAACAAACTATTAAAACAAAGGTAATACACTGTTTCCCTTTTCCTTCTTCATCACAGTCCCATCGCAATGCTTGAGACTATCGATTCTGACGAAATTGGTGAATTCTTTTCTGATATCGTTTGCCCTTTGCAGGTTTTGTTTGAATCCGCTGTTTTAACTCTTCCAATACTCGCTTGTATCCTTTTTCCTTCTACCAATATTTTTTTCTTTAGTAATGCATTGAAGTGGCTTTTTATCATTCTACCATTTTTCAATACTTGTACTCCTGCAGTCTCTTTTCTTGTTGTATTATCTGACTCTACAGCCGTCTTTTCCAACATGGTTCTTTAGTCTCTATTACGTTTTGATATTTTCACACCAAGCCTCTTTACATCTCTATTTCATTCATTCTACTGTCATACGGTATTTTTATTATCATCATATTTCCTTATATTGCATATTTATAGAATTGCTTACCGGGTCACCCCAGTGACCTAAGGCAAGCAAAGGTTTTAAAATAAGACACACATACGACATTTAGGTAAAAAAATAAATATTATTATTATTATTATTATTATTATTATTATTATTATTATGATGATGATGATGATGATGAGTATATGAAATTTAGCTATTGCTCTGGCTGGTGGAATTGCCGATATTTTCCTGTTGGGCAAGCTGTAACAAATAGCCAGGAAACAACCGCTTTCTTTCACATTTCATATGTCAAGTACCGGAGGATTCTAGCTGTTCCCAACAAGACAGATTTTTGATCTAGTGCAATAATTACTTGAATCCCTAGTTTCTCTATCCAGTCTTCAAATTTCTTAGAAATACTACCCATTAAACCAACGACTGCAGAAATAACTTAAACCTTTTTCATACCCCAAATTCTTCCAAACTCTAATTTTAAGTCGTGATTTCCCTTTATTTTATGCTTTTCTTTTTCAGACTCTACTATCGAAGGGAAATGCGATATCAATGAGAGTGCAGTGTTTTTCTTTCTTGTTCACAACAACAATATCCGGCCGCCTTGCCTTTATTTCGTTATCACATTGGATATTCAGATCCAAAAGAATTTTCCATGCATTGTTCTCAACAGATCCTTCTGGACGATGATCGTACCACTTTTCTTGTCTCTCTAAACCATATTTTTCACAGTTTCCAATGTATCAATTTCGCCACATTGTCATGATGTCTCTTATATTGTCGCTGGGCTAGTGCTGTGCATTCGCTAATTATATGTTCCACTCTTTCTCCCTTTTTACCACACATCCTGCATAAAGGAGTATCAGAACTCTTTTGGATGTTGTATTTGACATTGTTCGTCCTTTTTGCTTGTTTTTGTGCAGCACACAACAGCGCTTTAGTTTGAACCTTCAAATCTCCATGTACCAGCCATTTCCAGGTATCCCTTTGGTCAACTACGTCCGGTAATTGCCTCCGAAACTGACCATACATCACTTTTTCATTCCACTTAGCTTTTAACTGTTCTCTCTGTTCTCTTTTAAATTCACTCTTTGATTTTGTCCCTTCTGTCTTGATTGTCCCAGCTCTTTTGACATCTTTTAAACGTTTTTCAGTAGAAGTCTTTGCATAAAGGTCAAGGCAATTTTCTTCCCCTTTAACAGACATTTCCACATCCATCAACCCCCGACCTCTTCTCTTCTCTTCAGATACAACCTGTCTTTATCACTTTTAGGATAAAAGGCGCCACATATAGTCATGCTTTTCCTTCTTTTTCTGTCTAAGTTTTTCAAGTCACTGCTTTTCCAATCAATAATTCCTGCTCCATATCTCACTGAAGCAACTGTCCAGATATTTATTGCATTACTTTTATTCTTCCCATTCAGTTTTGGTTGAAGGATCAACCTAAGTAATCTCGTGTATTCGTTGGTAATTTCTTTTTCATTTGACTTTCCTTTATCTTATTAAATTCTAGTATTCCAAGATATGTATAGCCTTTATCATCTACTTCTTTCATCATCTCTTAATTCTCTCTTAATCGTAATAGGACTAAAGTTGTCAATAGCTTTTCCCTTTGCAGAATCTTTTTGGCACAAAACAGTACTACCGTATGTCATCTAGGTAGGTATTTCAGTTACTCCTTCCAAAATATCAGACATTTGTTTGGCTATTGTTTTATGCAGGTTATTGATATTTTTTATCCAGCAGCCCTGTACTCCATCCTTTCCTGGTGCTTCCAGTTTGGCATTGCTTTACATTGATTTTTCACTTTATCTTCATTAATCATCGTTTTGTCTTGCTCATGCCTGATATTGATCTCCTTCTTCATATTATTTAGCCATTCAGCATGTTTGTTGTGATTCTTTTTAAAACTCCATTTGCTGCTCCAGAATTTCTTACTTTCTTCTGCATCAGGAGTTTCATATCCTCTTCCTACCTTTCTATCCAGTTCATTATGGACCTTTTTCTGATCAACTGAGTACAATCTGTTGATCCTGTACTGATCTATTCTTTGTTCATAACGGGTGATTTTGGCACTTTTAGCCAACAGTCTTTGTTTTAACTCTTCAAGCACCGTTGTTAATCCTTTCCTTTTAACTCTATACTTTCCTACTAAGAGATCAAGTTTTTCCTTACTTTTTTCACTCAATTGTCCTTTGTGTTCTCTTTCCAAGACATTTACGTCCTTTCTCACTCTTTTAATATCATTTTCTATTCGCCTTTTCCACCATGATTTTCGTATTTTACTCTTGACAGATTTCTTCAGCCCCATTTGGTCTGCAACCCAAACGCCCACAGCTCTAATAAGATTATTAGTTTGTGTAATATTGTTTGTATAGATATATTTTACCACAGCATTGGCTTTAACTGTTAACTTTTTAAGAGAACTCTTATCAACCTTTTTAAATACGATACCATCAGTATTTCTTGTTTTAGCCATTATTTCTCGCAACTCATCAATTTTGCTTTGTGCTTCTTGATCGGGTGCAAACTAGTCAACCTCACAAAGGTTTTCATCTATAATTTTAGTAGTTTCATTTGTCAAATCGTTCTTTGGTTTACGGTCAGCAATATTTATTTCATTTATTTTAGGATCCATAATAGCTTCCTCACTGTTGACTACCTCTACTTCCTTAGTTTTCCTTTGGATATTTTCGAGCTCAAGTTCAAAGAGCCAGCCATTCTTCCTTGTGGCCCTCCCCTGATCACATAGTCGTTGTTCAGTCACTTCAATTTCTAAGATACCATGTTCTTTCCATTCCCCGAACATCCTCTGTCTGTAGCCTCTAACAGGTCTACCACTATCGTCAAAAGGTTTGCTTCGATAGACTTGACTTGACTTAATTGCGTAACCCTCCTTGGGTCTTTGCACATTCTTTCTTTACATATTCCTTCCAGGTGGCACGATCTTTCGCCTTGCGTTCAGCAGTGAGGATCGGAATTCTGAGATCATCTCGGATTTGGTCTGCCCAACGCTTTTTTGGTCTCCCTCTACTTCTTTTTCCTTCAAAATCTTCTTTGAATGCTCTTTTTACAAAGCTATCATCTCCTCTTCGATTCACATGTCCGAACCAAGTAAGCCTTTTTTTCTTGATGAGAGTTAGTATATCATCCTTCATGTTTAGAAGCCTTCTTATGTCTGATAGACGACACCTGTCCCTCCTTGTTTTTCCAACCATTGCTCTCAGGCAGTCATTTTCAAATACTTCCAATCTACGTGCATCTTCCGATTTTAACGTCCACGTTTCTGAGGCATATATAGCGATTGGGACAATCAATGCACTGTAAAGCCGACTTTTGATACAGTTTGGTATTTCTTTTCTGGACCATACGTTCTTTTTAAGTCTACCAAATGCGCAACTTGCCAGAGCTATCCTCCGTTTCACATCGTCTGTCGTGTTTGGAACTACCGAACCAAGGAATACAAAGTTCTCGACTTTTTCAACGTTAGCTCCTCCTATTTTGATATCTTCAAGGTGGTCAGGAGAGATGATCTTGCACTTGTCTGCATTTATCTTAAGGCCCCACTTTTTAAATGCCTTTTCTAGCTCTTCCGTTGAGAAACGCAGTTTTTCGAATACGGTGGATATCAAAGTTGTATCGTCGGCATAACGAATATCAGCGTTCAGCTCAGCTTCAAGGTGGAAATCACGTAAGCTAGATAATTCATCCATGACGAATTCAAGAAACAGGTTGAACAAAGTTGGAGAAAGGATACAGCCTTGGCGAACACCAACGCAAACCTCAAACCAATCTGTGAGTGCACTGTCAATTGTAACTGCACATTTGGTATTGTCATACATATACTTGATTTCACTTGAATGCTTCGATAGAAACATTCCATTACTACCTTGTTCACGTTTTTTGACTAACTTATTCGAGTAGTAGTATGATGACGACCGGGCCCACACTGCTCAACCGTGGGGCAACTGCCGGACGAGACACCTTCACATGCTGTTCCAGTGCCATTTACGTCATTACTTGAAACGTATTGTTCAGACATTTTCATTCATAGGAGGGTTAGTGTTGGTGAGGTACTGCTACCACCAGTACTTTTTTTTGAGACACCATCTCTAGGAAGATTGCTGATCAGAGCTGAATACCTCCACCTGGTCATAAGACATAAGGTACAACCTCCAGATGTCAACTTGGTATTTCAAACCTCGGAATTTGCTTTTTCATTCAGAGTTTTCCTTCTCCTAGGTGGACTGCTAGCCAAGGCTAATGAACTCCTCCTACCCAAGGATAACAGGTACAACACCTTTCCCAAAGGTAACCTAAAGGTAGTTGTGGCAAAGGGTAACCTCATTAGCCCACGTCGAAACGCCACAATCAGATGCATTTTAGCGTCATACCAGGATGTATTATTATTTTTATGCCTTTTCAAATTTTCAAATTTTAGAGTGCGTAAAGTTTGGGAACTACATAATACCGGGTTATTATTCATAACCTGAGGTATTATGTCGTCCATGTATGCTTTAGAGTTCTCCAGTTTTTCGATTTCTTTATAGAGGAAGTGCTTTTCTGAGAATGTGTGCCGTTGAGTTTAAAATTATTTTCTGGATGTCTGGCAATTGAATATTTCCCAGAATTAAATCAATGTATTTTCTAGTTCCTTTCTTCACCGTACCAAGGGCTCCTACAATAACCGGTATTATTTTCGTTCTCATGTTCCATATCCGACTGACTTCGATTTCCAAGTCTTTATATTTACCAAGCTTTTCAAACTCCTTGGCAGTGATGTTGTTGTCGGATGGGACACTCATATCAATCATCTGGTACTGCTTAGTTAATTTTTTCTTTATGACAATGTCTGATCTGTTAGCCTGAATCGCTCGGTCCGTTCTTATTTGGAAATCCCATAATATGGTTACTTGTGGGGTGTCTATTACTGGTAAGGGTTGGTGTCCGTACCATTTTTCAACAGGTTCAGTTCCATAGTAGCTACACACTTTCCAATGAATATATCGGATTTGACAAAATGACACCAAATGACCAATAGTCTCGACACTTTTACCACAGAATCTACATTTCCGATCAGCACCATTACGTATAACATTTGCTTCGTAGTTTCGGGTTAATAAACTTTGGTCCAGTCCAGCAATTATAAATCCCTCGATTTCCGCTTTAAGACCAACATTACTAAGCCACCTATGGGTGTCTGATAAATATACATTCGGTTTTTGGCTGCCTACTGCATACTGTCCATGAAGCAGTATCATTTTCCAAGTCTCGCCAATTGCTTTTCTCCCTTTTACGTTCGCAAATGTTTTCTGTTTGTGTACATTATCAGTAATGTGTTCTTCACCTCTATTTTCTTCAGCTGCATGTTGAAGGCCTAATTCAAGTTCCTCGGCAAATTTTGTTGCTTCCTTAACGATAGAATGTAACTTCTTTCTTTCGTGATGTCTGTAAACTATTTTTAGCATCCAGTCATCAGTAAGACTCAAGTATCTACGGAGACGAATAGTGGATGTTTTATATGAAAGCTCTAATCGAGTCAGGTCTCTACCTCCTTCCTTTCTTGCTAAATACAAGCGGTCAATGTCAGCTTTAAGGCAGTGCATATTACACATGGTAAGTATTTTACGTATTTTGGTGTTCAGTTTTTTTATTT
>RDPX01000107.1:704889-722389 GCA_003991215.1 Morbakka virulenta | reverse complement strand
AGGCCTGTATTTCAGGCCGATTTCGGAAATTGCTCTGGGGTTCTGTTATACTATGACGAGCAAAATACTTTGAAGAAAGCTTTGTCGATGTGCAAATCCCTTATGAACGGAGCTACAAAATATTCTACAATTGTCTTTCCTCTTTCCTTTTTGGTCTGCCAGTTCAGTCATTGTCATATTGCGTTTGTATTTTCCTCTTCCTCTTTATCGCCAAAACATTTCTGTAGCAAGGAAAAAGGTTGAAAATTCCCCCGAAACCGATGGTCTTTTCCCCGCATCAGTGTCCCAACAGGCCAAGTTTCTGTTCCCAGATGATGATGATGATGATGATGATTATTATTATTATTATTATTATTATTTACGAAATTTATACAGGATAACCAACTCAAAAATTTTAGAAATATATGCATATTTACAAAAACTTCTGTTGTCAAATGGGTCCTGTTTTAAGCTTAAAAGGAAAATAACAAAAAAGTATTTGAGGAATCTGATTTACTCACAGATTCGAAATCTGAAAAATTTAAAACTTTGATCGATCCACTGAAGTTTAACTTGGAAGATTGAATGTGATTTGCTAAACCCGCCTGAGAGTTTGGACTGTTGTCAGTTTAATTTAAATCTAGAAGCTAAAATTAGATGTATACAATAATATAAAATCATTCTTTATTTAGATAGAAACTTTAAATACTTTGTCAAATTAAACTAAAAATTCTTTTGTTGAGGTCGCACTTCGAACTTCAATTGGCAGTTCATTATATAATTTTGCCCCAAGAAATCTAAAACTTTTCTTCGCAGACTCCAGTTTTATACGGGGTAGTCTTAACATTTTTCCTTTATTTTTTGTCCTGTTTTTCATAACTTCGAAATACCGTTTGAAATTTTCTCACACATTATGATTGATACAGTTGAAAACTTGTAAAGTTCTTTTTGATATAGCATCTATTTCTTCGTTCTTTCTAAAGATTATATGAAAAGCTCTCCTCTCAAAACTGGAAATCCTCTTCTTGACAGTATCAGTATAAGAACTAGTGATTATCGAGCAGTAGGTGAAAATCGGTATCAACATGGTCTTGTATAATGTGAGAGCTGCTTAGGATGTTAGTTGTGGACGAACTCTTTTCATCAAGTAGAGTCTCGATGATCCCTTTTTATATACAGCGTCAATATGGTCACTCAACGAAAGGGGTTGATCTAGTTTCACTCCGAGGTACTTGTATCTTACTGTATTTGCAACCTTGTTAAAACGGTACCTGATATCTAATGATTGATTCTTAACTTTTTGGGAAGACCCAAAAAGCATGACTTCGGTCCTTCCCTTTTTTGTGTTCATCACAAGATCCATGGATTCCAACCAATCTGCAATTCTGTTGAAATCTGACTGCAACCTGTCTTGGATTATTTCTTTCGACTTTTTGGAAAAGTATATCACGGTATCGTCTGCGTAAGTGATAATTCTTGCATGTTGTAGGACTATTTCAATCTCATTAAAGGTTATCAAAAATAGTAAGGGCCCCAGAATCGAACCTTGAGGCACTCCACAGGTGACTTTTTGCGGCTCCGAAATTTCTGTACCAACTGGTACCGATTGAGTGCGATTGAAGAGATAATTTGTAAAAAGATCTCTTTCGGCTCCATAAATACTAGTATGTAAGGCACCTCTGTAGATGATACTCTGCTTTCACACAAAGATTTTCATGTTTTTTAGTGTCAAGATTTTTCTACATGTAATTTCGACAAAGCGAAGTGGATTTTCGCAAGGTAGCCCTATATGCTTGTCCTTTGAAGGGAACCAGACTCAACTTTACTCGTAAGAGGAAAAAGCATGGCAATTGGGTGCAAAAAGTGGTCAATGGCGTTATCCGTCATAACATTTAGCAGTTAAATGAGACGACAGGCCAGTGATTACTTGATGACTAAGATAGGAGTGCGAAAAAAAAGCTCTGTACTTCTTATTATTTTCTTTGTACTTGTTATTGTGTCTTAACACATCATCACTATCAAAATGAGAAAAAACAAAACAACTTTAATGGCTTATATTTCATCTATAATTTCGATAGTATTGCCGTTGTACAAAATCAATCTGATCATGATGCTCATGATATGCCAAAATCAACGTCTAAAAACACGCCGCTTGAAATATATCCATTTTTACACTTAATATTTGATATTTAAAACTATAAAATAAACCAAACGGTTTACTATGCCATACTATTTATAAATGCTGTAAAACTGTTTAATATAATATTTAAAATATTTACAGTAAAAAAATTCATTTACAACAACTTACAATACTAAAAGAAAAAACCCGACCCTGCTATCACCATGTATTCATTTCAATAATAGAAAACACGATTAATTTTTTGATCTATATTTAAATAAAAGAATAGATACTGAATATGACAATGCTAAGGATCTCTAAAAATTAAATATATCGATCTAATTTTTAGCTAAGAGAATTCAATTTCCTTAATTTTTCTACTTCCTTTATTTAAAGTCGCAATAAAAAGCAGACCTGTTTGAATACGGTTGCCACAGCTCTGTATGTTTCTTGGCTGAACCAGCCTTTGAAATACTTATTCAAAACGTTTCTGTCAAAACATGCTGCGTGAACTACTTTTACAAGAACTATTTCACCTTCGTGTTTAAATCCTATTGTTTTTCCAAGGTCTTGGTGTGGCATCTACGCGTAGCCAAAACCCAGCGCACTTCGGTAGATTTCTGACTTTTTTCTAGACCTTTTTGATATTTGACACTCATGGGGACATGCCTAGCAGGACATGCTCTGAGACTGCCATTTTGACGACTGAATAATCATGCTCGGAAAGAAGG
This sequence comes from Morbakka virulenta, assembly GCA_003991215.1. Classification (NCBI taxonomy): domain Eukaryota; kingdom Metazoa; phylum Cnidaria; class Cubozoa; order Carybdeida; family Carukiidae; genus Morbakka; species Morbakka virulenta. The sequence continues at coordinate 719,560 of RDPX01000107.1, read as the reverse complement.
AAAAGAGGCAAGCCATTTGTTAGGGAAAACTGAAAGCACGTGAAATTTACGCCCGAAATCTTCAAGGTCTGGCCAAAGATCGATCCCACTGGGACCATTTGTTGCTCAATGTTCAGCACGGGATCGAAGGCCTTAAGATTTAAGTTTAGGTAATACATGAGTGCAAATTAAGATGCTATACTGAATTTCCTTACCCAGTACAATTTACAATTATTTTAATAGGCGACATCAGTAACCTGTATTTTGTGATTGGATAAGACTTCACAGTATACATATATCAATCGAGAAGTGGGGTAAATTAAAGGGAACAATACATCAGTTTTAAGTTGGGTGTAGCATGTACGTTGTATACCTGAAACGCAGAAATACTACCATGGGGTTAAAGGTGCACCTTATGCACTGTCCAGGCTTATACACAAGTGTACAGAAGCACTGGGCCACAAGGTAATTTAAAAGCAGGCGAGCTTAATATTCAGTGTTTTTAAGTTTCCCACTCAAGACCTTCAACCCAGCACTTCTTTATTTCTATAATTTTGTTGTAAAGCTATCACTAAAGAATGAAGACTTAAATTCTGTACCAATAATAATATGCCTATAAGTACAACTATCTTTTCAAATACAGTGTTCCCCGCTTCTTTATGTAAACAAAAATATTTTTCCCTTAACTATATTCAAAATTTCGACAATAATCATTGTTGTTTCTGTACACAACTAGTCCACAATTCTCTCTACAATAATACAAGAAATATACTATTTACTAAGAGTCAGGGATTTCTTGAATTTTGGTTTTACCCTGCGATGTATGTGAAAGTCTTAAAAGTTCTTCTTTGATAGCCCTTATTAAGGGCGGAGGTGCATCCCTAGTACTTTTTGAAACCCTGGGGTCGTTCTCAAAGGTTGTATGATGTTCTTTAGGTGCGTAAGGTGCTGATTGTAGAGTTGCCAAATAACCTTCGTCTATTGTGTTTGGCATCTAGTAAACAAAAAGAACACGTGTAATAAACAAAAGGAGCTAATAAGCTTCAATCTTCTAAATATTTTTAAAGATGTATGAAGCCATGATACAATCTTCAGAAGTAAGCCATTACGCCATTACATGGATCTCTTGGTTAAACTTAGTTTTGTTTATCTTTGTTTGCCTATTACAGGCCAACAAGTGGTTGACCTATAAGTTTTTTCCTATCCTGCTTTAAGTGCCAATTAACAAATACATTTTTTCAATAATCGTTCCAATTTTAGAGGCAAATTGTATAATATCTATATCTCTACATATATTTATATCTATCTGTATATATGTATATATATATATCTATATATATGTATATATATATAGTTGTATATGTATATATATATATATATACAGTTTCCTTGCGATTTGAAGTTTCTTGTATTTCACTCATCAGGCAAGTGACACTATTTATTTTAACAGACTTTTTGGTTTTATGTGCAATAAAATTACCATAAGTGTGAAAAATGATATTATAGGTGAAAGCAGTTCAAGGTAATAAAAAGAAAAAAAACCTACTCAAATATCTATAAGCTCATTTCACAACGGAAATCGGTTTATTACATACTTTAATACTTTATACATAGTTGTTTTTCATGTGCTTGTGTAATTATCATCGCGCTTTGCATTATCTTCAAACACATGAAGCACATGGAGGTTGTTGTTAATATACACACGAATTAAAAGTATATCAAGTCTGCTGTCGGTGTTCTGGTTTTGCTGTTGGGTAGTGCTTAATACATGAACGCAGAGGGTGACATATGATACGAAGGGAAGAATCATAAGACTACACTTTACTTCTCGACCAGCCTGTTTCGATATATTGATCTTTCATCAGGAGATGTACAGGAGATATACATTTTCTGATGAAAGATTAATATAAATATATAAGATAAGATAAAACACGAAAAATAAGAACTGTGATTGCAACTAATAGTTTCACGATATTTCGATCATCAGGCAAATATATCGTGAAACTATTAGTTGCAATCACAGTTCTTATTTTTCGTGTTTTATCTTATCTGATATTGCTCTGCTATATGCATTAAGCACTTTTTGATACGAATACACAATATTACACATATATATATACATATACCAATATATATATATATATATATATATATATATATATACCAATATATCGGAAGGGGCTTGTCGGGAGATGAGATGCAAAGTGTAGTATTTTGACTATTCTCTTTTTATCACACAAACACACACAGAGAGAGACACACACATATACATATTATATATATATATATATATATATCTGTGTGTGTGTGTTTGTATTTGAAAAGACTGGACAGAATAGAAATAACTCATGATTTCTTTCATTTTTTGTATTTTTTTTTAATGGGCCAAAGCAAATTATTAATACATCTTGTGTTTAAAGCTGTTCCCCCAAACAGCTTTGTCATGGTTGCTATTACGTAACATAAAATTATGAAGAAGAGAAAGAAAAGGCATTTTGACAGTTTTGTGGCAAAAAACATGGGAAACTTTGGGTGATATGAATAATGCTGTTATAATTACCGTATGAATTGTTTAATAAATAAACCTTGAATTCAATTTTGAGCTATAGTTTTTTCTAAACAACTTGTACAGCGAAAAAAACACCAGGGGGGCTAAAAAGCTGGGCATAAAATTGAAGAAATAAGGTAGTATTCTGTATTTGTAGCTGGTTGGGTTTCAAACACACCTCAACTCAGCAGCAGGTCATCGTGTTCCAAAATAGAGCAAATAAGTCATATATATTGAAAGAATTTACTTTTTAACAATACTACTGTGGAAAAAAGGCCTTCCTGGGTCTGTTGAAATGTTGTCGAAACCTTTTTATATGTGAGAAGAAAACTGTTTTAAGACAACTCTCTTGATAACACCCCCTGTGAAACCTTGATGGGTTTTTTTCACCGGCGAGTATCAATGAAAGCTGTTAGCATATATTATCTGATTATAAAGCTTCCCGAGCTGGTTTTATCCTCGGCATTTAAACGTTGCTAGGAGCAAATTTTCAAGAAATGGTGGGGCAAAAATTACAACTAACCACCGCATATCAATATAACAATGTAATGGGTATCTTGACAAGGGTTTCCACCTACCGGTGCACCTTCTCTTACTGGTGTAGAATTCACTGGAGGTTCAGTAGCGTAAGGACTCCAAATAATGCTACCCTAAACAAACAAAAGACCGTGAAAACAATCGTCATTAGTTATCAAAGCCCCTTAATGTACTATCATACCTAGTAACTTTATAGACATTTTACTTTAATAGTTTCATCCCCAGATTTGTTTGTCTCTTTCCTTTACTTGCTTTCCTGATCAATGCAACTTACAGATATAAAAAACATGTGTTAATCACCACATGTCCTCCTTCAAGCATCTCTTACATTACAAGTGGTGTACACTTTTGTACGCCAATGGTAACATATATATATCTGTGTGTGTACAATAAAGTAACAATTTTCCCACAGAGTGCTCTATGTAATCAACAAATCAAGTATATTGTAAAGTAAAGCAAAAAACTTAGAAGTTACAAATATCAGTTAGTTTTACTTGTTTGCTTTACCTTACTATATATAAATATATAAATATATATATAAAAAACTAATATAATTAAATAAAATATAATAATAGTATAAAAAATAACACTCGGTAGGATATACAAATGAGAGCATTATTGAATATGAACACGAGACGGATTTGCATGTCTGTTCGCACTTTACACCAGATACAGAATTTTCCAGCATCGATAACTCTAGAATTGGACAATGCTGGTAGCAAAAAATAAAGGATACGGTCGATTTTCTGACATCGTTGGTACAGTGGTAATAAATGTGTTAACTGTACATTTGGAAATGAAACCTTAAATGTCTTGAGAAATGGGGCGATATGAAGAGAAATAAGTTCGAATTTCATCATCATCACATCCTATCAAGCCAATGCAAAATCCATTTCCGAATAGTGCTGTTTGCATCCCAGAGATTTTTGCAGCAGGCATTTTCTATGATAAGTTCAAATGTGTACATTATTGAACCACAAAAGCATTCTTTGCTGGTGGTAAATCCCCCAAGTTTTTTAGTAATTTTTTTGTCTGGACGTAGAATGATACGGCCAATAAACTTACTCGGCACTGTTTCAGTTTTTACCTAATTGATCTAAGTCATATAAACAATAACCAAAATTTACTTCCATACAAATTCTAATTGATAAAACTACAATTTGACCAATGTTCCTTGTGTTATGGACAGAAATAAAAATATATCAATGTTTTTCTTCTATAAATGCAGTATGCTTTCAGGACGTTGGCGGTAATAATCCTCCATGCATTCCATTTCTTAAGAACAAAATTAACGTTGGTGCTGTTGTATTCAGGCCTCGTTGTGACGTACTTATCCACTTCCAGGTTACTTCTAAATATAAAATTCTGTTGTTGTCTACTTTGTCTGAAGTAAATCTTTGCAGTTAAAACTGTTTTCCACCCCTCCATTTAGAATTGTAGTACATAAAAATCGAGTCTGAATTTCAATGATACGGTGGAGTAGTGATTTAATTTTGGGCAATATTAAGCAGCAAAGTCATCAAACTGCTACTTGTAGGTGCAGGGTTAATTAAAAAAATGTCGCACAATGAAACAGAACCAAAGAGTAATAACATCACGGCAAATCAAGGAAAAAGTAATAGATCACAGTAGAATTTCAAGATCATGTTTTTCGTCTACATGCCTTTAGTCTATAGCCAAGGTATAAACTTACCAGCCCGTCTGGTTGTTGTTGAACTGGAGTTATATAAACATCAGAACCACGTGCTCCTTCGTAAGGATATGAAAATGAGGCTGGAGTACGACCGTAGACTGGGTAACCCATTCTCTGGTTTGCATATCTAGGAAAAATATTTTGAGAACACAATGTGAGCTAAGCTAGTTTTATTTAATATTATTACTATTACATGTTTCATTTTGCTCTGTATAACTACTACTATCAAATTCCCACTGATCCTAAAAGGCAAGCATAATGTTGGATTCCAAAGTAGATGATGATGATTATTATTATCATTATTAATAATAAACAAAATTGTAAATATTTAGAAATTGTCAAATTTGGAGGCATAATTTAAAACTGATATAACGAAGAAAAATAAAACTGGAATAAAACTTAGTAAATATGATGACACATGGTCATCAATAATTCAGCAAATAAAACAGAGTAAAATTTACATGAAAAATACAGCAAGTTTTTCAAAAAAAGCCCAGAAACTCATGATTGAACGTGTCAATTGTGTCTACTTTATAGGAGATTAAGCCAAAAAAATTAAGAGTGTGAAGTAAACCTGAAAAGTTACAAACGAAGAAAACAAACCCTATGTACCTTCCAATAAAACATGAAACAATACGAGAGAAACAAGCATCTAAGAACGACAAATATTTCACTCTTTTTTATTTTTTACGTTATTACTAATTCTGTCAATAGTGAAGCAATATAAAACGATCGCGTCTATTTTCTGTTTACTTATAAAGTGAAAAAAGCTGCAGCCCCAAGGTAAAAACCGAAACCTGGTTATCGATCACCTTAACACAAAGGCATTTTCGCAAAAACAGCTTATTTTCTCCGGTCTCGAATGGCGTCCGGAAGTCGTTCCTCTATTTAATTATGGCGACTACTCCTGCAACATGAAAAATTCGCGGTTACTTCGGGGGTGATTGAACTACCTCAGTGCCAGTGAAATTACCGTTTCGGATAGATTGGTAGCAAGTCCTCATGTCTGACCATGTACATTAATCAATTAAATTAAACACGAAAATATTTGGCTCGATGTAAATATATAAACGAGAAAATAAAGTAATGTTCTAGAAATGGTAAAGCTGGAAAAAAATTAAAGCGAACACCAAAGCATTGTAATGTAACATCAAACGTAACTGTTTATTACCTTTGTCTATCCAATGGATCCATAACAACAATAGGATCTTTTGTAATTAAAGGAGTCATACCACTGTCGTGCGTTTCTTGCTTATACGGATCCATTCCATAATTTTGGGCAAGAAGGCGTCTTCTGTGTGTATTTGGAAGTGGCATTGATGCCCTTCCATGCGATGGGAATGGCTCTGGCAAAGCGGGGGGCGTTCCTGCATATCGTGGTGGAAAGTAAGAGTTTTGTGGTCCAGATGGACCGCTTATCTTTTTAGAAAGTTCTGGATCATAAGCATCAGCTCTGTTTAACATTTTTGAAAATGGTTGCATTAATGAGAATGCATCATCAAGCAACGCATGCATTCGCTGCCTAGCTTCTGTTATACTTGGCTCTGACTTAGTATCAGGGATTTTTCCATCTGCCTTTTCTTTCTGTTAATGAATGAAAGAAAACATTTGAAGATCAAAATGAGATCTGCTATCCTAAAGAGTAAAAATAAGAGGTAACACATGATGTCCTGCTGGTTCTAAAGCTATTCATGATCATTGTGGATGTGTGCACCCCAAAGCATGTGAAGAATTTACCACAACAAAGAGTGCTACGCTATCACGCTGTTATTCTAGCAGTCTTTTCAGAACTATATGTGATATTAATTAACTAGTGTTTCATGCGTTAAATTTTCAGTTAACTCCTTCTCTTGCCTTGATTTTGTATTAGTAGTACTCAGTATTACCATCACTAATTCTAAAATATTCTATATTCCACTATATTGTTTTAAAAAATCCAGTTGGCCCCTGTTACCTTAGATGTATTTTTGTACAATTTTTAGCAAAAGATACAAGTTATGTGACGGAATAAATCCAAAATTATACAAAATAATTTACAATGGTAATGAAGTTTCTCACAAACTTCAAAGATGAGCATTAGTAATAGTACGAGAATAACATGTTACTCGTACGAACCTTAATGTGGTTAAGGCATTACTTTACCCAATGTTTTACTGTTTAAATTGTTTAAATAAAAAAGTGTGCACCAAACTGAGAGTAGCCCCATCCTTACAGCTACATGGTCACATGGTCAAGAGCCCAGTTCGGTTCACAAACAGTTTTCACTTGTGTATAATTCCAGATCCTTTCCTTGAGTACTCAGTTTACAGTTTAAAAAAATTGTTTTTCTTAAAAAACTGCACAAACTAAATCTAAATATGTTACATTTGCTCTTAACTGTAAAAAATATATAAATCTAATATTTGTATTAAGGTGCATATTGTTATATACAAAAATAAAACCTGTAAGGTGAAATCGAGGCTAAAAGTGAAGTCTCACTTAGGGTACAGAACAGGTTACAAAAGAAATATTAATTTAAGTTGTTAGATAAAAAATCTAACCGTTCTAGTATTTCTATCACTTAAAAGTATGGCTTTAGTTCTTCATTGTTCAATTGTAGTTAGAAAGAACATAAGAAAATAAGAAATTCTGTTTCCACGTGAAAAATACTATTGGCTATAACGGAAAAGATTACCAATAAATTTAAACATTATTGCGGTGAATTGCCATACGAAATGGCAGCTTAAAATATTCTTTTAAGCAAGTCACCATTGCGAAGACGACATCATTTCACACAGGGACACCTTTGATTTCTTCGATCGGGATGCATATCCAAATATGGCATATGTACGTCCGGTCTCTACCGCCATTTTGATATTCGCAATCATAATGTCAAGCATACAAGTGATAGGAGCAATGCACATGTATTAATTACCATACTACAAGGTAAATTACACCGGTAACAGGAGCTACGCAAATGTATTAATTATCATAATACATAATAAATTGTTGAGGTGACAGCCGCTATGCAAATGTACTATAATATATAACTTAAACATGTCACAGGAGCTATGCACTGTATTAATTATTAGAACACATAATTATTTACCGTCGTTGGCTCTGTCTTCGATTCTAAGATATCTGCAAATTTGTTAAGTTTCACTGGTTCTTTATCCTTTTGTTCTGCTGGTGGATTTGCGATGTCTATTTTGTTTTTCCTTCTAAAGTTTCTTCTCCTTCCATGTCTTCTACGTTTCCTGATAAAAATTTTTACATTCATATATTTAAATGAAAAAAGGACTGCAAGACAGTTAAATAAAAGTAGAGTACAGCTTATCCTCTTGAAATTCTTATAGAAGCCCTTCCCTGTAGTGTCTTCATCGGGTAACACACTCATCTTAGGGAAATTAAGCCAGTCTGCCTATTAGAGGTTCATCACCGGCTGAAGCCACTTGGCAAAACTGTTGTTGCGAGAATCTATCAGCTCACTAATTTGCTTATTTAATAAAGCGAGAATGAAAAAAACCTGAAAGCTGCTTATTAGAAGGTGAAGTCGAAGTGCTGTTAATCGGCAAGAAAGTCCCTAGGGTGGTCAAAAAAGCTAGAATTTATCCTGGGTTGACGATTAGGACGACATACAATAACCATATCCCCCAAAATAAATTACCTGGTAAAGAAGAGCATAAATGTTGTGTCGTTATCGATTCTTTTAAAGACAATGTATGGTAAAAATATACGCAGAACTTTGTTACATGTAAAAAAAATTCAGTGTGGCAAAAAATATTTTTCGACTCCAAAATTGGATTTTAAAAAAGGGGGATAAAAATTGAAACAACCGTTCCGGGGAGCCAAATCAGGGCTGCTTGATTAAAAGTAAAAAGTGTTTATCACGCTACCATGTTATGTAACCAACAGCTCATTCTTTTCGGCGTCAAAGGCTTGTCTAAGCACCAACGAAAAAAGCAAGAATACGAAAAAGAACAAACACAGCGGGTTTCGAATAAGCCGGTTTGCGAATCAGGTCTAAAAAGGCAGTCTAAAAAGGTACATAGGCACACAAAGAGTTCCTATTTTTTTGGTAATCATTTTACGGCATTCTCCTGGCATATCCATTAACAGTACGATTTCGCTTACTGAAATAAGAATGTCATTTTTTAATGATTTATTTTCGTCTACATAGTACAGATATTTGGCCTCGTTTGGGTTCGTTATACACAGGATGTTAGCTCTTTCCATTAATTCGGCTGAGTAGATTCAAATGGAATGCGCTCTGATTTAAATTTTCTCCTTTACCTTAGTGTGTTGTTCTTGACGTGCTTTTCCATTTAACGTATCTTTAATCATTAGAAAGGGGTCGTTTAACAGTACTACTTAACTGAAATTCCGTGAGCTGATGAACATAGTAGCGAAGACACTGGTTTCAATAACTAATTACCACAAAAATTAAACTTACTTAAAAATCTATGATAATGTCAGCTATTCCGAAATTATCTCATTGCGTACATAACAATCGTGAAAAAAGTATTCCGAAAATGGGTCTAATTTTACCAAAACTGTAGCATGGAGGGATGAAAGGAATTGGACTGCATGCGTGCCCCTTTTCAACAACAACCTAAATACACCCTACTATAAAATCTGTTGAAAATCGTACTTTCTCAGGAAACCCAAAAACTAAAACTTGCAGTAAAAGATGAAAAAAAATTACGCGTGACATCGCTATATATATTTCTTAGTAGTCAGATAAAAACAAGAAGCTTCCTCCCAGTAATGTCATACACGTTTCCACCGTCTTCTCACAATCTGACCCTGAGTTTGTTCTGTAGCCGATAAACCAACTTAGCTGCAGTAAAAATGGTAGAAATAAACCTTTGCTGAAGCATTATTAACAAATCTCTGAGGAAGTCTGACCTCCGTAGGATATCTAACTTTCAAAAATTTTATAGGTTCATATAAGGAGCTTTCGCTGGGTTTCTTTTTCGAGCACCGTGCCTTTTGTGTGCTTGGGCGATCATCTTCCTATAATCTCTGACGGTAGCTAACAGTTCAAAATGCCCAATGGAAATTCGATTCTACCAGCTAGTTTCACATTATCCAAGTACGAAACTTATTGTCATTGACTTTGTTTTTGAATTATCTTTCACAAAAAAACGATGTCCAGACATCAGCTTTCTTCTTATTCTGGTCCGCTTTCGAACGTCTTTATTGCCAGCTCTATCACTATGTAATGCATAGAAGATTCTTACCTAAAACTATATTTCCAAGTTTCAATCTTCTCAGCATGGGGGCCAGGCATTTTCAAAGTATCAATGTCTTACATTAGTTTTGACTATAGGCAACCTTTAACCAGGCACGCCTTGCATTCCATGAAAAAGGCTCCTGTTGGCAAAAATATATGGTAGGGCCTCGAGTTTCGTCTTTCAAACTGCAAATCCCTTTGTGACCCCCTTTTCACTTCCACCTAAAAACTAGCTACCAATGGGTATAAAGACTAAAAATTACTACTTGTGTCTACGTGACTAGCTACAACTGGCAAGAAATGGAAAATTAGAGTTACTGTGGCTGCCGTGCCCACTAGATCCACCATTAATGTCCTTACCTTTTAGGTTCAATTAATGGGTTCATGCTGGTTCCTAGTGGATCCAGAATGGCACCAATTTCTGATTGAGCTTTACTCCAGTTCTTTGCTTCAGTTGGATCAACATCATCAACAATGGATGTTCGGGGTGTAGGTTGTCTTTTCTGTCGCTGTCTGAGTTTGTTTCTACTCCTTTCGAGCTCTGCCTTTTGTTGCAAATCTTCGTCAATGTCCTAGGGGATAAAATGAAAATAAGTCAGTGTAACTCGGCAAAAAACACGTTATATTTGAGCTGTAAAACACCAAAGTATTACAGATGTTACACATGATTGGAAGTGTACTGATTATCCGTACCTCCATTTCAATGATTAAAAGTGATATGCCTTGATAAGTAAAGATAATAAAGATAAGTTAAACCACAATTTGTTTATTTAATAATTAGGTGTTCTAAGTCACATGCAATAAGTATGTACTGTTTTGCCTCAATGGCAAATCCTTTCTGGGGTTACGAAGTCAAATGACAGCCAGTTATGGCACGATTTTACATATCTTCCACTATTGTTTGGATTTTTGTATTAAATATTGGGAGATTACTGTTCCAAAGACTTTAAGATCAGTGTCCGTGCTCTTATCAATGTCGTCTTACCCATTTAAGTATTAAAGTATATGTATACTCAGAAAATGGTATGTTTAAAAATTACACTATGGATTCGAAAATTATGTTTCACCAGTTGAACACTACTACTACTACTACTACTACTACTACTACTACTACTACTACTACTACTACTACTGCTACTACTACTACTGCTACTACTACTGCTACTACTACTACTACTACTACTACTACTACTACTATTACTACTATTACTGTTACTACTACTACTGTTACTACTACTGTTACTACTACTACTACTACTACTTATCTGTTAAACATGAGCATTACATATCCCGGGTTTCTGGGTGCAATCAAACTGGAACAAGCGCTGGTAAAACTGGAAGTTCAAGCTTCGTAACCAAATCTTGGATACGAACTAAAGGAAAACATATGGACTCTGTTGAATCGTATTTGTTCTGGCTATGATCATCATTTAAGCTTCAAGCATGGCTTACGTGAAAAGGCGAACTGAATATGCAAAAGGCAATAAATTGTGATACAGTAGAGATCAGAAGTGATTAGAAAGAACTGTTGAGCATAACAATTTACTTGGCACACACACACACAAATATATAGGATAAGATAAAACACGAAAAATAAGAACTTTGATTGCAACTAATAGTTTCACGATATTTCAATCATCAGGAAATATCGTGAAACTATTAGTTGCAATCACAGTTCTTATTTTTCGTGTTTTATCTTATCTAATATTGCTCTACTATATGCATTGAGCACTTTTTGATACGAATACACAATGTTACACAAATATATATATATATATATATATATATATATAGGTAATGAGACACACTTAGAGTTACTTTTGCACCTCATTAATCGCTTGCCAACTCTATTATCTGTATTTGTATATTATATCATAAAAGCAATGGTAAATCGTGTAAACATCATTCTAACATAAATAATAAAAAAAGTATTAGATACATACTACATCACGGTAGCCAATCAAAGATACTCCTTTCTGGTTCAAAGGTGGCAGTGCTCCAGTAGGGGCTGTATTTGTTGGATCAAACGTCGCTCTGAATCGGACTGGTGGTGGTCGCTCTAACTGTTTCACTGGTTTCAGTTTACCAAGAGGTGGCAACTCCGCAGCCAATGGGCGAGTAGACTAAATTGTACAAAAACAATTCAATATTATCATCAAATACTAATACAATGAATACGATACAATACAAAACAATCAAATAAATATAATACAAAACAAAAGAATACAGTACAAACCAAACCAATACAATACAATACAATACAATGCAATGCAATGCAATGCAATGCAATGCAATGCAATGCAATACAATACAATACAATAAAATACAATAAATTTGGGCTCTTCCGGTGCCCTATTTTGTGACGTAAAGGAATTTCGGGGGCTAACTGTGTTCGTACGCGGCCCTTCTAAGGGGCTCAGTTGTGACAATTAAGAATTTCTTGGCCCCATTGACGCCAACTTAGGGCTTTTTAGAACATTTGTAAGGTATATAACTCCGGGGATCAAGCTTGAAAGCCTCTTTGTTATAGCGCAACAGCACTTACCACTATGCCAAAAGCCCAACGTTCCACTTCTCCCTATTTTTTTGCTAATTTATGTTGTAAGACAGTGGAATGACCATAGCACTTTTGTATTTGTATTTTCGTAAAGTACATACTTGACTTTTTTTATTAATTTTTGTTGCTCAGCTGCTGTAAAGAAACAATCATTGATAATCGATAGCCAATAGCACAATATAAATGACGACAATTTAAAAGAGATTACCGATGAATCGAATAATACTTTCTTTCTGAAGTAAGATGACACCCTTCCGATGATTTTTCATTCTGCGTTGACAAATTTCTTCGACGGGCGCCTTTCCTGTTACCCCACCACCACTAATGGATTTTTTCAAGACTTGTACGGCTTGTAGTGTCCCAAAGCCTTTTCCTACTTAGGAAATCAAACCCAAAACATCTTGATTTTCGTGAAAAGGCACCTACAACAAAATGGCGGCTCTTTACTGTAGCTAGCAAGATATTTTGATAATCCAGGCAGTAAACAATGGTCCAAAAAGTAAGCCATGGATTTAAAAGCTCACTCCAAAAAGGTATTTTCACAATTCGCTTTAGCTGGCACCCTATATTCTTTTTTCATTGCAAATGACAGCTGCCAAATATTTTTCGACTACCTACCTCTTGGTGAATGAGAGGTGCATCATCACTATCATCTTCAACAGTATTGGTTATAGAGTTCTTGACTGCAGACTTCGTTGGTGCTTGCTGCACCTGGACTAATTGACGACGAACATCTCGTATTCCAGAATGAGGACGTCTAACTTGTACTTCTTCCTCTTCTTCGTCTTCCTCTTCTTCGTCATTGTCTTCTTCCTCATCTTCGTAATCATCTTCTTCAGGCTCTGACTCCTCATAATGCCTGACCAAACAACAACAACAACAAAATAATAATAATAATAATAATAATAACAGTGATAATGATAGTAATAATGATAATAATAATATTAGTAATAATAATGGTAGGTAAGAGTAATAGTAAGAAAAAAAAGAATTTGCAGCTGTGAATATTGATCGTAAACAGTACATAGAAAGACTTATCACAGAAATAAAGCAAATAAAGACAGCGTCAACAGAAGATTGCCTTCCTAAAAACAGCAAGGACATTCTGAAGGATATTAGAAAACTACGTAATAAAAGAGAAAAAGATAAATTCATAAACCAACTGCAGTTGTAAATTCCAGGTTGATCTCTGGCGGGGTGTAGCTGTGTCGCATGGTCAGGACTGGGTCTTTAGCTTTGAATAGCAGCTCCCCTGGAGATGGTGTCTCAATAAAAATACTGGAGGTAGTGAAACCTTAAATTCACTAATCTTTTAATGAATGTTAAATGCAAAATTATAATAATAAAAATAAAGGCGTAAATGAGACTGGAGCTGTACGTCTCTTGCCCGGCAGGTGTCTCCCGCCACATCAGCGGGGTCCCGACCGTTATCCTGTGACTGCTAGCATGACGTGGACTAAGGAAGTAAACAGAATCAATTATGGAATGCTACTATCGTAGTTAACCCTTTAATGAAGAGCGTAAACCTGTCAGAGGGTATAGACAAAGAATGTTTCAAGAGTGGAAGGAGAGAGAGGTTTGTTTGAATCAACTGAGCAACGTGTGTATTATCAACCAAGGGCCATTAGAGTAAATGGATGGTTACCGGATCTAGAACTAGAAATTATCAGAAGGGGAATAGAAAATCAATCACAAACAAATAAAACGAGGTTAAATGATGTGTTGGATGGAGTGAGAGTCATAGATGAGGGTGGGAATGTAATTGATTTAAAAATGGGTTACACGCTATAATGGAAGAATTGAAACAAAGAATGATTGCCAAAAGTACAAAAGTTAAATGATAAGAGCAAAGAATAAAACTCATGTCCTTTTATACTGTCCAATGGAAGGTCTACAAAATATGCTAACTCTTTCTATGGTTTGCAGTAAATCACTTCCTTTTCTAGTCGTTTTCCTTCGAGAACTGAAAAATTTTCAAACCATTTTGCAGCTGGTTGCTTTATATAAAGCTACAAGATTCACTGATTGAAGTCTAATTGGAATAAAGTTATTTATAAACAACTGAAAATAACAGTTGGATAGCTCTCTCTCTCTCTCTCTCTCTCTCTCTCTCTCTCTCTCTCTCTCTCTCTCTCTCTCTCT
>RDPX01000107.1:636626-700508 GCA_003991215.1 Morbakka virulenta | reverse complement strand
TAAGGTTTTCCTTTCCTGGTATTTTTATTGTGACACCATCACTAGGAGGTTGTAAGGCAAGGCTAAAGAGACCCCTACCCATGAGGCAGATTTAACCCCGCCGGATGCCAATTCAGCGGGGTAGGGTGCCAGGTGCTACACCTTGCCCAAGGTTGACCTGGAGGTAGTTGTGACAAAGGGTAACCTCATTCGCCCACGTCGAAACTCCACAACCGGATGCAGTTTAATGTCAATACCCAGGACATTTATTATTATTATTATTATTATTATTATTATTATTATTATTATTATGAATGAGGAGCCGTGGCTTGACGGTTAATGCAACTGCACAGTAACCAATAATTTCGGGTTCGATTCCCCGAGCTGTCGAGGAGAATTTTGGAACTTTGCAAAGAAAAAAAATATCATTGGTTGGCGTCCGGAAGGGCATCCGGCCAAGAAATTCCTCACTGCCAAATCAAAAGTCCCTCTGAAGGGCACCGTCTTAAGCCTCAATTGCTGGGGGAAAATGACGTTAAAACTAAAAAAAAAATAAATTATTATTATGAGTCGAGTTTACTTCAGATTTCGTTTTCTCCATGGAGACCTGAGGCTATTATTATTTTAAAATGAGTAAAATAGCTACAATGAGCCCAAGTATAAAATAACTATCAAATTTTGTTATTTACAAATGACATTATCATACAACATATAGCCTAATCAAATTTCTTCTCCTTGGATTAGTCCCAACATGACTTTTCGTTTTATAGACTCACTGTCCATTAATATTGTCTTCTGCATTTCCGATACAGTTCTGATAGCTAATTCTCTTTTCGTAAACAATTTCATAAGTTCACTTATCGTTTTCTTCAATCATCATCATCATCATCATCATCATCATCATCATCATCATCATCATCATCATCATCATCATCATCATTATTATCATTATCATCATTATTGTTATTTTTACTATTATTACTATTCTTTCTGCCTACATTTATATCACACATGTAATTATTTTCTAATGTAGGGAGGTCACGTGAGTACCATAATCTTAAGATCCATTTACAGGAAACTTGTATCTAGTTATCCAAATCAGCAGAAGAGAGGGGATCTTCGTCATTACATTTGGGATTAGGCGTTTTCAGTATCAACATAATTAATAGATGTATCAAAATGTGTAATTTTGTAAGAAATCTTTAAAGTAAGTAGCTTACCATAACTTTTTCTTTCGCAGGAACAGTTCTACTCTCAATCATTTCTATCTCCGCAGGCATGATCTTTCGTGTTGGGCCACCAACAACCCAACGCCAGTACAGAAGTCCCAGAACCACCATGATGAATACCACAAAAGATCCAACAACTGCTCCGATGATCCATAGTTCTTTGTTTGACGAAGCAGCAGGTCCAGGTGCAACAAGAACAGGAGAGGGAACAGCAACCACCTGTTAAAGACAATTCATAATAAATCTTTCTTTAAAAACGTAGATTTTGGCATTCACTTTATATGGTGGGTGTCATTCTCTTCGTGTTACATTTTCTGACTGAATTCTACAAAACTTATTAAACGTTACCTGTTTTCCTTTTGATTGTAAAAGAAGATAAAGTGTTTTTTCTTTTTCTCCCAAAAATGCTCAAAACGTCTATGGCACCTCAAAGACCGAAAGTCATAGGAGTCTGCTTCACTTATCTTTTTACCGAAATATTTTCTGAAACTTCTGATTCCGTGGAATTATTTTCACGCGATTTCAACAAAAGCAAAAAAGGGAGCTGTGAAAGGATTACAAAATCCTTTCAAAAATTCCAAAATAACTTCGTGAAGAGATAAGGGACTAATTCCCTAATATGCAGCCACTGAATAGCATAATTTTGAGTAATGAGCACGAGTGAAGACTTCCCAACACAAACCCCACAGTCTTTTTGCAATAAAACAGGATTTCATTTCTTGCACACTTAAATTAAAACCTTATTTCATTCAAATGCCTCAATTTCATTTTACACATTGCTACTGGCGAAGAAACTTGAGAAGGATTTTAGGGGTTTCGTGGAGAGAAAGAATTACAAATGAAGAAATTTTGAGGCGGACTGGTAACTACACAAGATAGTTGAAGAGAGAAGGTGGAGATTAGCTGGTCACGCGCTACGGCTGCCAGTTGGACGATTAGCACAACAGGCTCAGAATTGGAAGCCAGGTGGAAGAAAGCGCAAGAGGGGCAGCCCGGTAACAACTTGGCAAGCCACTTTCGAAAGCGATCTGCGCGATAGGAAGATTTATGTCCGAAACATTCAAGCTCTGGCCAAGGATCGAGTCCGCTGGCGCCGTCTTGCTGCCCAATGTCTCACTAGAGACAGGAGGACCTAAGGTCTAAGGTAAGGACTGGGAAATAAAATTTCCCACTTAAACTTTTAACTAAGAACAGCACCAAGTTTAATCAGTCCTCGAGCAAGTGCTTGCAGCCACAGATAAAGAAACGACTGATAAATTTGAATATTTTTGTACAGCAAGCGCCCACAAGTAGCAACAACGACAGAAAAAAATTCTTGACTTTATGGACTCAGTGAATGCCATTCATATAGGAAATTTATCATGCGGTAAAATGTAAAGCTTATGACTCGCGAAATGATAAATTTCCTACATCAAAAAAACTTACTTTAAATACTAAGTGAAGACCAGCTTGAAGTTCACGCACGAAATCAGTTTACAGATAATTAACAAGGCCAGTAAAAGGGCCAAAATTCAAACGATTAAGTGACATGAACTGTAAGCCAGCTTCAAAGACAATAATGAGAGAAAAAACACAAGGTAAACAATGGATGTCCTTCACACAGTATAAAGCCAGAATAAAGTAAAACAATAACAGAAAATTGCTTTTTCTAAACTGCCCTGAAACAGTTGTCTGCACAAAAAAAATATTTTAAAACACGTTTATAAGCCTGAAAGTGGCCGACACGAACTTTTGCGATTTGAATCAATTCTACAACATTCGATCAGAAAACGGAATAAGAAGGGAATCAGTATGCTAAAAGCTTGATAAAGCTGGAAGACATACAAAACAAATACCAAACAAAAAAGCGTGATAGCTGAGGCACACCAGTATAAAACGATTTTCTTCCATGTTATACTCTTCCAAAACATTAACACCGGGATTAAAATTGATGGAATATGCAGGACACAAATTCTAAGCACTTTCCAACTTTTAGTTATTCGTATTTCAAAAATAATTTCTTATTCATTGGTGTCCTTTTGAGCTGGAAGGGGCGAGGCGTGAATCCAATAAAAAAAGAAAACAAATCAAAATCAACATAATACAATAAAAAACGATACAATTTAATGCTATCTCACTTGGTATCCTAGAATCGTTTCCATTTCTTTAGTCGACAGCCGCTTGAAAATGGCGACAGCCGGTGAAGCGTTCAGGATAACACCTTGATCCAAAATGTAGAAAATAAACTCACCCTGTCCATTGAGAGCGTTAACGGTTGTAATCTGAGTGAAAATAAACCAATAGGGCTTAATAGTTTTATCTGTATTCATGGCAACGTGAACAGAGAAGAGTAAAGAGAACTGTAGCTTGGGGGTGGGGGGGGTGGGGGGGTGGAGGTGAGAAAGAAATGGAAGCGCAAAGATAATGAATGTGCTGAGAGCTACCCAGATACACAGTTACAATAGAAGGATGACAAAAAGGGCCAGATGGTGCTGACGAAAGAAATGTGATGGTATCTTAAATATCTTATGCAGAAATTTATGCAGTTTCAGTAGTCGTCAACTTTAATGTGCCATTAAAAGGTAATAAATTCTTTAACAGCTACAATAACAGTTACACCACAGAATCATCTAGCTTGAGCGGTTTGAAAAAAGTACAAGGAAAGTATTTTTAGTATAATTAATTTTTTTGTTTTAGAATGCAGGCCATATACGAATAAATCTGTGTAGTGTGGTTTCTTGTTTTAGAGAGCAATAGCAAAAAGTCCGGGTGTGTCTTTGTTCTTGCCTTGGTTTTCTCGTGAATTAAATACTCTTTCATTTGCACCTCTTCATCTTCACCCCAACACCCTGACCGTAATGTCAGCCAAATTACTTTTGAACAAAATTTTGGGAATACTAAATAAAATCTTTAAAAATCTCACTGGTGTTTCAACGTGAATTCAACACCCTTTAATTTTTCTCTTTTAATCCCAACATTGTGGTCCTGATAAATGTCAGCCGAAAAGCTTCCTAAAATTAAAGGAGATATGAATCCCAATAAAAAAATATCCTTATTGGCACAACAAAGTCCCTCCGAACGGCACACTCTACGACCAGGAACGGTGAAAAACTGACGTTTAAAGAGAAAAAAATGAAAAACTGTTCTGTACCAAATATGATAAATATTCATTATTAATACAGTCCCCTACAGGTTATTTTTCATTCATATCAATGAAATATTTGTCTTCTTTTGATTCCAATAGTGTTTTTATTTATTTGGCAGTTATTCCAAATCTCTAAAAATTAGAAGCTCTTTCGCGGTAGCTGTTCAAGACCAAGTTACAAGAATTACGAAAATCAAATGTTAGAAACAGACAAGGATAAGAAACGACTTGCAATATTTTATTATTGTTTGCCTATGACAATCCAAAATTAAATGCCAATTTCTTTTGTCCACAGCAGCAATGATAATCGAATGTGGACGGGAAAAACTACTACTCCCAGTGACTATTGGCTGCTAAGTTGCGATTTTTTAACCAAATTAATGGTTTAACAATAAAAGTTGCCTGGCAGCAAAATTAGTAT
This sequence comes from Morbakka virulenta, assembly GCA_003991215.1. Classification (NCBI taxonomy): domain Eukaryota; kingdom Metazoa; phylum Cnidaria; class Cubozoa; order Carybdeida; family Carukiidae; genus Morbakka; species Morbakka virulenta. The sequence continues at coordinate 695,755 of RDPX01000107.1, read as the reverse complement.
TTAAATACTTGGGGAATGATTGTTCACAGCCGGTTGGGATGGGCATATTAACAAAAAGCCATGATCTCAAACACTAAGTACATGCAGCTATGTTACGTGTGTTAATTTTACAGGCAAGCTAATTTCCAGCCATCGCAGAGGTGTTTAAATTGATAAACAAACAGATAGGGGGGATGGAAAGGGGTAGAATGAAGACAGTTATCCAATACATTAAATACTAAACACTATATATTGCTTAACAGGATCAAGTCATCGTTGGATGTTAAGGAGACTTTATCGACCGGGGTTTAGTTGACCAATTTGATCAAAATTCTTACCATGACGGTCACGCTACTTAATGCCCGCCTTTTTCTGACACTTTTACTCTTTGCAGTTCGATACATTGTTTCCAGTTTTTTCACAATATCTTTGCGAATTGAATCTGCCTGAAAGTTTACAGTTCCAGTGACTGGCTTCAGGGTAATCTTGATAAAATTCAATGAAGATACTTTAAATTCTGATAGTGCATATGGGCGAATCGTTATCTGTATGCCACGAGAGAAAAATAAAAAAAACAGACCATTAACGCTTACGCTAGTCATGTCTCATAAAAACATTTGTATGGGTGAAAAAGACTTTGGGAACTTAGTTGCACTAGGGTGTGCAGTGCCAAGAAAGAGATCTGAAGACAATCTGATAATCCAATGTGAATAATTATCAGCATAATAAAAAAATCGAACACCAATTCTAGTTTAAACTAAAAATACCTCCTACAGTAGTGTCAGTTTGATAAAATATAAAATTGGTTTCCTTTATTGGCAAATTACAAAAATATATATATAGGTTATCTAACTTGGGGGATTGTAATGACTGGGAGCAGCTATCTTCATATATGATTAAAGTACAATTATTTGTTTCTATTTAAATGTAAGCAATTTTGTTGTGTATATATATTTATACATATATATATATATATAAATATATACATACATACATATATACATACAGACATACAGACAGACAAAGAGTGATACATAGCTACTTGACTGCCGGTTTTAACGAGCATTCATAAACAATTAAACTACTACTTATCAGCTACATTGTAAGGGTTAAAGTAAAGAAATAAAAGAATTAGACCTACCGGCACCCCTATCACTGCACTTATGGTACTGAGGTCTTTAGTTTTAAAGAACTTTGCCACTGTTGTCCCGTTTTCCGCACTGTTATTGACACTGATGTAAAATTCCAGATAGACGATTTTGTTTCCCTCGTGTATCAGGTAAGTGATCTTAAAAAGTTAATAAAAGGATAAATTGGCAGGTATAAATCAATATCAATCCATCAGTGATAAAAAAGTCATGTTTTAGGAAATAAAAAACAACAAAAAACGCTCCACAAAATTGCTACGAAGTAACGTCACAAATTCTCACGCGTTGAATATGGAAATCAACTAGAAAATACACCTTGGAATAAAGAGAATTCAAATTAGTGTCTATGGTTTTCACAGGTATCTGCTTATCCATCTAAATGAAGTTGTTTATGTTCTGAGCTAGGTCATTTTCGTAACCTATTCTTGATTAATCTCAATTGCAGCTATGCCATGCTCACTGTTCTTGTAGTGGTTAGAGTACTCACGTCCATCACAAAATATCTGGCTTCTGAGTATACGTATGCTCAGCAACATCCTACACTATTGTCTCTATGGGAATTGACGGTGGTATTTGTATGGAGTGCAACCATTCAGTGGTTCCAATCTGCACTGATGAGCTGTGGGACAGCGAGACGTGTCTCCAAATATATATATGTATATATATTATGGAACATATATAATATACATCTATGACGTATCTATTTAATTCGCTTTTTCATGTTGTGTATGTCCTTACACATATTATAATTATAAAAAATTAAGGTAACCGTAAAAAAAAGCTTTACCTTGCACTGGACAGTACCAGAGGTAATTGGAAATTCCTTCCTGTAAAAATCGGCAAGGCCTATCTCAAAGTTCTGTCGATTGTTTCCATGCGAAATGTTCTTAAATCCATCATCTGTTACAATTAAACCAAGCAGATTCTGTTGGCTGTAGGAAACTGCAACTGTTGTGGGAGCCAAAGTAGTCGGTGGTGACTGGGTGGTTGGTACTACCACCGACACTGATGAGAGAACCTTAAATGCAAGGAGACTATTGATACAGAAAACTTAATGATAAATACGACTGTTTTTGTCTAAAGTTGTCCCGTAAATTCATCACCAAGAGTTTAATGGAGAGCTAAATAGGTGTACCGCAATGTTACACACTAAAAACTTGACTTTTCAGAAAGGTGAACATATTAATTATCAAATAATCATTAGCATTTTATTTTTAGGTCGTACAAGTCTAAAACTTAAAAACCACATTGATGTACTCTTACTCGATAACATTAAAAAAAATAAAAGTAACTTATCCTTTTCGGGGTGAGTACAAATGTCAACAAAGAGTAAAATCCATACCATCAAAACTAAACAAAAATTGTAAAATTTAACCAGACTAAAATTTTAGAATTGGTCACTTGTTGTTCATCCCAAAAATTATCGATGCACTCAAAAACTGGATTACATCAGTTTCATATATCAGAAGAAAATTGAATAAGAAATTAAATAAGACAGTTTTTCATATTATTTTAAGTACAAAAATATTTACCTTATATCCAATGTACTTTTCCAGACCTTTTGAACTAAGAAGGCCCAATTTGGTCGAAACATTCTGAGCAGGGATAGGTTTTGAATCTTTTGATACTTGAAAAGTAACTCCAACATTTTCCTTTTTTTCTTGTCGTGTTGCGGATGTTACCTTCGGGATGAAGAAATAAAAAACCTTAACTTTGGCTTATTTTTTGTTTTTCTTTGGGTTTTTTTTACGGAGTAGTGGCCAAGTGGTTAGATCAACAGATTACCACAGAACAGGTTTGCGTTTCAAACCCTGGAAGTAGTGCGCCCAATTTTTTTCTCAGTTATAATTGGCATACTACTGAGTTTTTAAGTGAAAAAGATTTAAAAGTACAAAAAAATAGCAAAAAAAAAGTAAGCTTTTGCTCGGGGTGAAAGACACGAAAAAAGGATACCTCAAACTACATGCATAACATATGGAAAGAAAAATTATATTTCTTAATATTAACAGAGAACGAATAAAAGGCAAGATAAAAAATAGGCCTACTATATTTCTTATGTCACGAACTTTGTCGTGGTCCTGAGCAGCAAATTGTAAAACGAACAATAATAAAAACGGTCGTGCTAAACCTGTAGCACTTGTGTAAAGTTTCCTAATTCTATTTTCATTCAAGGACCAAACAGAAAGGTCATGGCTTTGTTCATCAGAGAATCTTTTTCTTTCTTCTCCATCAAACGAGATTGAAACCATATTACAATCTTGTTACTATATCTGATTGGGCATAACATACAGTACATATTAATGTTTATGTATGTATATATGAATATATATATATATATATATATATATATATATAAATCAGTATCAAAGTAATTATTAGCTATCGACTGTGCTCAATAATATAAGAATATTAGAGCTATCACATAGTGGACGACAAAAAAATGAACAAAAGAAAATGTTTAACATTTTGTTTAGCTGACGATTGTGAAAACATAAAACTGACAGTTCTAAACTAAGTTTTGTTGATTTTTTTGCCGTCCACTATATATATATATATAAATATGTGTGTGTGCGTGCGCGCGCGCGTGTGTGTGCAAATGAAGGCTTATATTTATTTACCCTGAAAAATACTCAATAATTTTAACTTAAGGATGAATGACATTTCTTGTACAACGAAAAGTTTCAGGTATTTACTGATCATCAGGCATTAATTCACGATCACCAGATNTATTTGGATTAAGCACGGTAACAGAGCTTTGGTGCACCTTCCTCTAACATCATTAACTTTCTCCATTATTTCTCTTACTAATTTAACGTCTGGATGATCAGGCACCAGACTATGACAAAAGAAAATGTTTAACATTTTGTTTAGCTGACGATTGTGAAAACATAAAACTGACAGTTCTAAACTAAGTTTTGTTGATTTTTTTGCCGTCCACTATATATATATATATAAATATGTGTGTGTGCGTGCGCGCGCGCGTGTGTGTGCAAATGAAGGCTTATATTTATTTACCCTGAAAAATACTCAATAATTTTAACTTAAGGATGAATGACATTTCTTGTACAACGAAAAGTTTCAGGTATTTACTGATCATCAGGCATTAATTCACGATCACCAGATGTAGCTGATGGTCGTTAAATACCTGAAATATTTAGTTGTGAAAGAAATGTTGTTAGAACTTATGCTTACTATATATATATATATATATGTGTGTGTGTGTATACTGTTAGTATTACCCCTTCACTGACTATCCATTTAGTTCAAATCGCAAAACTACAAATCTTACAAACCTAATTAAAATTTAACGCAATCTTCTGATTTTTTTTTGCGTAAGCTCACCCTAAGGCTACTGTTAAGTAACAACGTCTCACCTGTACAGTGATGCCATTAACTGTGGCTGCCCTCCTTTTTCTTTTACTCGGTGCAGCGTTGTATGTACTAGCCAAGTTTGTTTCTAATTTTTCCCGAAATTCGGTAGTGGTCACATTTTCAGAAAGAGGGACTGAAATAGTAAATGTGAGTAACTCCGTCGGCTCTGGTAGTATCACAGAAGAGCTGGTTGTAAGAATAACCGCAGTACTCTGCATTGGCGAAACAGTTTTAACGGTAGAAAAACTGCTTGAGGAAAATGTCTTGTTCTCAATGACTACTGCCGTTTTCAATCCCCTGTCACTTGCCAAGGAGGTTATACCACTAGTAAAGAGCAATGTAGCTCCACCAGAAGTTGGAGAAACTGTTTTTAAAGAGGAACTACTACTGTGCAACAACGAAGTCGCCAATAAAAGTGTAGCGTTCATTGCTGATGGATGTGTTGTAACTGTTTGTGATGGCAGTATAATCATTGATACACTTCTGTTTTTTAATGTCGCTGTAGACGGTATCTCACTTGCAGTTCCATTCAAAATTGTTGTAGAGGGAAACAAATTGGAGGAAGATACCTCAGACCCAAAAGATAATGGTGTAGTAAGAATTGAAATATTTTGTGTTAATTTGGTTTCTGCAGGCAATAATGACAAAGTTACGTCTTTAGTACGTATTGCGGAAAAACTGCCATTTGAAAGTATCGTGCTTCTTTGTACTGCTGATAATAAACTGTGTGTTAACGAGGCACTTACCGTTGCATTGTTTTCTGGTAAGGGAACTGTATTGTTAATCTTTCCATATGACGTTGTTATAAAGGAGACTGATACCAGCGGAACAGAAATATTATGTAGCGCTGTAGTTATTGGTGTAGATGTAACTGATACAGATTGGCTTAAAAAGTATGATGAAACGGTGGTATTTTGTGGTAGCAAATTCGTTGATGCATTAGTTTGATTGAATGAAAAGGATGCTTGCTCACCAATGTAAGTTCTCGATGCCTTGATTTCACTAGTTAATGTTGATACGGGTGTCTCCACATTCAAGCTCACTGTCAAATTTAAGGAGTAGATTGGTCGGATTGAATTGGATTCAGATTGGCTTGTGAATGAGCTAAACTCTGAGTGTGTTTGTGTGTCCGTGGCCAACAGTGACAGTTCCGTACTACCAATAGTAGAAAAGTATACAGTACAAAGACCAAGTGATGACGTCAATAACCTTACAACTGAAGACGAAAACAGTTTGAAATAACTTGTCATAACATTCAGCGAGATTGGTAATGCTGTTGTCATGTCAACAACTGTAGGTGAGAGTGTCTGACCACTGCCGTGATATTGCGTGCTTTTGTTAAACATAAGGGTCGGGTCAATGCCTTCTGCTGTTGAGACTCCAACAAGGCTAATATCTGTAGTGCTTGATACACTTTGTAATGGTGTACTGTGGTACCTCTGGTCATGTGTGCTATCTTTGGGCAAAAAAGTATTTGCTTTACTTCCTTCTGGAATATCAGTATAACCAGATGAAAAATCAACAAATGACGTAGAAAACGTTGGTTGGATTAAAGTTTTTGTTAGATGTGAACTAAAAGACAACTGCTGGGTCAAGTCTGTTGCTACCCTTGAAAATTTTGATGCCAGTGTCCTAGTTTCTGTTAAAATGATACTTGAGGAATTATTATTTCCTTTTATAGTCATGTTTTGCACATTAAAAACTGAGTCCTCATTTGCACGTCTCTTTCTCTTTCGTTTATTTCCAGGGTAAGAAACAATCGAGGATGGTTCGCTGGAAGTTATTGATGAAAAACTTGGTGATGCAATATAACTTGTTCCATTGGTTCCATCAGAATTTTCGAGCAAAACAGAAGTTTTTGAAATATAGCCATCAAAAGTAATAAAACTTCCATTTATAATTGTGGTACTAACAGCTGATGAAGCATTCATATTGTTTCCTGTAGTATTAAAGGTAGTGCTTGTATTAAAGTTGACAGAATATGTTGAAGTAAAATTCACACTCATAGACTCCATTGTGGTTGATATTAGGGCAACATCTAAATTCTTGGGGCTGGACACATTTAAATCTTTTATTGATGAAATACTCTGATAATCTCTGGTACCATAATTTGTAGTTTGAGGCAATGGTGTGCTTATGTTCCAACTGGATAACATGGAGGACTGTATAATACTTTCTGACACCTGCAACAATGAAGCATTGGTTGTATTCATCAAAGTTATTAGTGTGCTTTGAAATGGCTCAGGTGTTAGAAGTACACTGTCTGTTAATTTTAATGTATCTGTTGAAGATGGAATACTCAGATGATCACTGGTACCATATTTTGTAGTCTGAGCTAATGGAATACTGATTGTAGAGCTAGGTAACATGGTCTGTCTGACACTTCCTGATACCTGCAACAATGAAATATTGGTGCTGTTAACAAACCTCAATAGTGTACTTGTGAGTTTTCCAGTTACTAGAGGGCCACTTTCAGTTAAGCTTAATGTATCTGTAACAACACGACCTGATGTTGAAAACCACACATTGGTTGATAAGGTTGAAGTGGGTTTAGTAGTTTTTGTGGGGGAAATTGTGCTCATAAAATCTAAAGATACAAGTACTGTGGTTGATAAATTATAATTGGGATCTATATGATTAGATGCTGTCTCTGAAAAACGACCAAGTGATGTAGAACTAGTTTTATTAACACTGTTCATATCTGATTTGAAACTAGTTGTAGCCACAATTTTTGTCCTTTGTGTATCCAAGGTTTCTTTCTGCGGAAATGAAGAATGACTTGATTGCTCCAAAATATATTCGGTCCTATTGACACTTGGTGAAGGGTCTGTAGTAATCTGAGTATTAACATTTTTATGCTCAGTTGTTAAAAAAGTTGAATAGTTGTTAATGGGAAAAGTTGTATTTTTGGGGAGTTGAGAATTGAAAATTGAAAACAGGGAAGGTGAAGAATAGGTTGTTTTCTTCAATGGTAGAAACTCTGTTGAATTCACTTTATTACCTAATGGAACTGTTGTGCTGATGAATGATTCAGTTGGTAGTTCTCTGGACACTTTTGACAATATATCACTATCCACAATGGATGATTTCAAGCTTGCTAATCCAAAAATCTCTGATAAATGCTGTGATGACGATATTGTGCCTATCAAGGTTGTACTTTTCAAAAAATCTGACAATGATGGTAACATGCTAGTATACAAAACCTGTACCACACTACTTGATACTGTAGTAATGTGTGAAATAGACATATTTTTTATTCCATCTATGGAATTTGTAGAGTTATGTCGGCTCCCTTTGCTAGCAAGTTGTGTTGTCAAACTGAAAAATTCTGTTACTGAGGGTATAGTAGTATGAGAAGATCCTGAAGGTTTCAAGCCCACAGTTGACAATGATAGATCAACAGAATAACTGGGAGTGTTTAGAGTTCCCTTTGGCAGAGAAGATAAATGGCCTTCTTTTACAGTGGACACATATTTAGACATAACAAATGATGACATTTTTGGTGTGCTTAAGTAAGATACATTTTTTGGACTTGCAAACAAAGAACCAATGGTTGAAAAATTGATTTCTTCTGACTCTGTGTATTTAATTGAAACTGCATTACTTAGTGTTGGTGTTGAGACATGTAACTTAGATACAGTTACATGTTCTGATGTCAAATAGCTTGCAGCTGTCATCACTGGTATTTCATAGCTTGTAGTTAAACTATGTTTAAGTAATTTCTGACTGTTACTCTGATTATTCAGATATGATGAATCCACAATAATGATCTCAGTTTCTAATGAAGAACTTCCATTTATAGGTGAAGTAATGGTAATGCCACTGGCTGGCACTGATATAGATGGAAATATTGATTTAACAGATCCACTTAATCTTGCATCACTGTAAACTGATACACCAGCAAAAGACTTGATTACAGTTGTGTGATTTTGTTTAGTAACACTTTGAGACAAAGCTGGGGTACTGACTGTATTGCTTTTATAGGACAAATCACTATAAATGTAGCTTGGGCTAACAATAACTGTTACCTGATTTTTCACAGTCATAGTAGATAAAGTTGTCAAGTTACTTGGCAGTGGTGAGGTCCTGTTATCCAAAGTGATGCTATATGATCCAGTTTGGGTGTCATGCTTTAGGCTAGTAGTCAACGATTGCAGCTGTAGACTGCCCTGAGGCTTTGATACTCCTGTGGTTGCAAGTGCTGTTTTTTCATTTGTAACTGGGAATGATACTAATGATGACAGCATATAAAGCAAAGTAGCATTCATAACGGTTCCTTGTGTGTCAGTGGTAGCCAAGAAAAAACTACCAGTTATCATTGAACTATTTTCAAAACGTGACAACGAATTCTTCTGTGAGATTTCTGTGCTAACTGAAGCACTAAAATAACTCCCTAAAGGAAGTGTTCCTCTAGTACTCTGCACTGCTGAATGTTTACTCAAAGTTGGTGCCAAGGATGTGTTCAAAATATTATCTGTTGGTTGTACATCACTAATAGTTTTTGCAGTAAAATTTGTGTAATTAGTGATTTTAGATACAGTAACATAGTAGGTTATCCAACATGGGGTTAAAAAATATCCAAGACCTATACTAGAGTTTACCATGGAAGTGGATGGGGTCACATCAGAAGACTTCAGGTTAAAAGAGGGTAAATAACTACTTTCCAGCATTGTATGTCCTATTTGATAAGATGCTGTTGACACAAGGTTTGAAGTGGCTGTTACATATACATTGGAAAATGAGCCTGTAGCAGTAACCATGTGTTGATTAGTTACTGTATCCAGGAACTGTGAAGCCAGGCTTTGCTTGTATGGTAACATTGTGGATACTGTGGAAAATTCTGATGTCCCAAACTGGAATGACAGTACTCTTGATGATTTAGGGAATACTGATGACATATTTGAGGATACAGCTGAATGTGGCAATGGGACAGAAGATAATAACAGCACTGATGTCATTTTTGATGAGTTAGCTGCTACTAATGACTCTAGGGAAGGTGTTAATAATGGTACTGATAAGCCAGAAGTCATTGGCAGTATCGTGGATAAGGTGTTGGAGGATTTGAACATTGGTGTTATGCTAGAGGAGAAGGTTAGGACTGATTCTTCTTGGAGTGATCCAGATGATGCTAATCTAAAAGATAGTGGAACAACTGAAGATGCCTTGGATGACTCTGATAATGTAGATGCACCTTCAGAAGATGTCACCATGGGTGGTGCTGTAGCATACACTGACCAACTTGATGATAAGTAAGTAAACAATGGTTTTATGGCATTTGAAGGCTTTGGCAGCACTGATGTTGATGTCACATAAGATACTGGGGTAATTGATGTCATTCTAGGAGATGTTGATAATGTTGGCATAATTTCTTGGGATATCAATGCTGATGAAGCCATAGAAGATACTGAATGTCTTAATGTAGCTTCAATTGAGGATGCCAGTGTACCTGTAGATGCTTCATATGAAACAGAGGGAACCTCATTTATGCTTGATGATGCTGATAGTGTTGGTATAATTTCTGGTGATACCAATGCTGATGAAGCCATAGATGATGCCGAATGTCTTAATGTAGCTTCAATTGAGGATGCCAGTGTACCTGTAGATGCTTCATATGAAACAGAGGGAACCTCATTTATGCTTGATGATGCTGATAGTGTAGGTTTAATTTCTGGTGATACCAATGCTGATGAAGCCATAGATGATGCTGAATGTCTTAATGTAGCTTCAATTGAGGATGCCAGTGTACCTGTAGATGCTTCATATGAAACAGAGGGAACCTCATTTATGCTTGATGATGCTGATAGTGTTGGTATAATTTCTGGTGATANGATGAAGACATAGATGATGAAGAATGTCTTAATGTAGCTTCAATTGAGGATGCCAGTGTACCTGTAGATGCTTCATATGAAACAGAGGGAACCTCATTTATGCTTGATGATGCTGATAGTGTAGGTTTAATTTCTGGTGATACCAATGCTGATGAAGCCATAGATGATGCTGAATGTCTTAATGTAGCTTCAATTGAGGATGCCAGTGTACCTGTAGATGCTTCATATGAAACAGAGGGAACCTCATTTATGCTTGATGATGCTGATAGTGTTGGTATAATTTCTGGTGATACCAATGCTGATGAAGGCATGGAAGATGCTGAATATATCAATGTTGCTTTATTAAATCCTGATGTGATATGTGCTGAAGATATTGATGAATTCTGCAAAGTTCTGAGTAGCACTGATGTTGTTGAAGAAGCTCCTGCTAATGTTGATGCTTTGTCGGAAAAATGTGTTACATTGGAATAAGACTCAACAGATGGCAATTGAAATGATACAACTTTGGAAGACAAGAATGTAATACTTGAGTTTCTAGTACTTAAAGTTATCTGTGAAGAATCTACTTGCAACAATGTTGATGGTCCACTAGAAAATAAACTGGATGTCAAGGCATGGCCTGACTGAACTTGTGATACAAACAGGCCTGAATCATTCCTTTTAGATTGTGATGCAGTTATTGAAGGAGTAAGTGTATCCTGGTAAGATCTTGTCAATGACTTAAAAATGGAATCTTTTTCTAATGATACAAATGATTCAAACAAATTTGAAGTTACAGGAGAAACAATCATTTGAACTTGTGTGCTTTGATCACTTCCAGAAAAATGTGAAGCACTTGTGAGGCTAAGGAGCTCTGTGGTGTTTATGTTGGTGTCTTGAGTTGATAATTTCATAGAATGGTCAGTATTAAAAGTAGAATACTTTTGGGTACTGGATATCAAGAAGCTGCTGGGGAGAAATGAACTGATTACATCTGTGGATTGAGATGGATTCACTGAAGCATTTACTGATGTCATTACCTGTGAAGCCAATATCATGGTAACATTTGATGCAAAGTAAGGTCTAGTTATTCCAGATGTTTGCACAAATTCAATACTTGTTAATGAATTTAATGAAACACTTGATTCTATTGGTGTTACCACAGATGAAGTTTCCAATAAATGTGTGTTACCATTATTTTCAATAGACAGTGTGCTTTTACTTTGCACTGTGGTAGTGTTTTTTCCTTTGAAATTTATATCACTGCTTAATACAACACTTGAGGTACTTTTTGAATATATAAAAATATTGTTCACCTCTGAGGAATTCTGTTGTACACTAATAAATGAAGTCATATTTGGTGATTTTGTCTGAGAAGGTGAACTTATGAGATAAGATCTCATTGAACTGTCTGAATTATTAAGACTGATTAAGTTATTCAACATAAACTGTGAAGATGAATTCCCTAGTTTGACTGTAGCACTATGAAAGGTATTTAAATTTTGTGTGCTAGAAATTTTTATTGATAAGTTTTTTTGTACAATAAAAGATGACAGATTTAATAAATGCTGACTTAATTTTGTATTGAGTTCTGCTGTGGCACTAAAATTTCCATCCTGGGGCAATATTAATAAGCTGCTATGGTACTCTGATTGTGAAAGGGATGGTGTTGCTTTGGCATTATAATAACTTGATTCTATGCCATTAGAAACTGTAGATGTTTTCTGTGTTGTGTTTGCAGTTAAATGCTCTAAAACCAAATAAAAATAAAAATGAATTAACTAATAATGAAATAAAACCTTTTTCTCAATCATTTTTAATACACTCATTTAAAAATTATTTACTTCAACCATTCCTTAAACATCTCTACTAAATATTGGATTTAACTTAATCTCGTCAACTGAACTGGACACTGTTGGTAATTAGACAGCTAATAATTGGCATTTAAAGAGTTTTATGCATTTAACTCAAACCTCAGGGAATGGACAAGCCTGCCTTGCATAGTCTGGGATAGTCTGGATGCCCTTTGTCAAGGTACATCATATCACCTGGTCACTCAACCCTTCCTGGGTTATTGAGGCCTTCATCCTTTGGGTAAACTTGCCTGAGTGAGGGCAGCCCATTCCTGGGTAAGCAAGCTTCTTTTAGAGGTCATCAGCCACAGATGGACACTTTCTGCCTTTGACCAAAGGCTAGGCCCACTGATAATTGTAGTTGGTGTTAGGAAGAGCATCCAATCATGGAACTTCCATCAAATCCCTATGAGTGAATGACAACTAACATCACATTCATACTGGATCAGTGATGGCCAAGGTCAACAGTGACTTCCTTTGCCCTGGGGAACTAGCAGGGTAGTGGAAACTATACTACTACCCAAACACAAAGAAGACAGAGAGGAGAAAGGAAGGTTGCTAAAAGATGAGCCAGGAAAATGAAGTCAAGGAAGGAACTGAACATTAGAATGGGATCTCTGCACATGGGGGGTCTGACAAGAAGAAGATGGGAAGTAGCTTATCTGATGGAAAGGAGGCTGATAAAGGTAACCTACTCTGTGTGTGCAAGAGACAAGATGTAAAGGGTCCAAGGCTAGAGAAACTGTCCAAGGCTACAAGATGTTATGGGGTAGGCAAAATTTTGAAGGGAAGCCTTGTACCAGGAATTGTGAAAGTGGAAAGGATTGCAGTCATTGATGGACATGAAACTGGAAGTAAATGGGAAACAACTTGGTGTGGTAAGTGCTTATGCCCAGCTAGGATGCAAATAGGTGGAGAAAGTGGATGATTGCCAAGTTCCTAGGAGAAGACCAGCTGTTTGTTGCAGGAGACATAAGCAGACATGTTGGTGAATGGAATACAGGTGATGAAAGAGTAATGGGAAGATATGGGTATGGAAGAAGAAACCAGGTAGGAGACACCATCTTTGATATGGCTACAAGGTTTGATCTTGCGATTACCAACACATTCCTTCAGAAACCTTTCTCTTCTCATAACATGCCCAAATCCAATGAAGTCTTGCTACATTTGTCTTTTCATCAATGTATTTTACTTTAAGAAACCACCTTATGTCAGTGTTGGTTCTCCTCTGATCTCCTTAATGTAGCCCCATCTAAACCATACAACAATACTTTTCAGATGACACTCTTGTAGTTCTTTGTTTTAGCCTGACCAATATCTTGTTACTCTAGCTGTGATTTCCTTTTTCCAGGCTCCATCTTTCTGTACTATTGATTCTAAATAGCAGAATTTATCTGCTTGGCTTTTTTTTGTTGGTGCGTATCCTTCAGTATTACCTGAGATCCTCCTTCTTTGTATACAGCCATTACTTCTGTCTTCTTACAACTGACCTCCATGCCTTTTTCTTAAACTGTTACTTGCCAATCTTGTAATCTCTGTTGCAGCTGTCTTGTTTGTTGCCAGTAATGACCAAGTCAACTTCATAAAGGAGTACTACTGGCAGCCCACTTCTAGCATTTATGTTGTGAAATCAACCATAAACAAACCATGCAAAACAGTCATATAATAACATTCCACCCTCCTCAATATATTGTTCAAACAGGGTGCAGCATAGCTAAAACTAAGTAAAACACTCTTCCTGGACCTAACACTGTATGATGTTGAGTGTTTGGTAGCTTTGCCTTAGAATAATCAAATGAAGAATTACCAATAAACAAAACAATGGTAACTTATCTGGAGATAGTAGCTACTTTGGTGTCTTTCAATTATATGGAAAAGTATAATATAGCAGATAAACTGACCTGATCACAACACAACAAAAATTTAGACTGTAACCATTAAAGATGAAAAGCTTTCATTTGTGATACCCCAAGTGGATCACTCTGTGCACATATTAACTTGATGGTAAAACAGGAGCAGGTAAAGAACTGAAGAAGATAGAAATGCTAGTCCATTTTCAAATGGAGAAATAACAGCTTTATATCATTTTTAAAAGTATTATGTATTTTCCAAATAAAATTATCCTTAAGTTCCAGATTAATATTTGGTAATTGTTTAATTCCTTCTGTTAAGACTGTGATCTTACTTGTTCATTACCAACAAGTTTTTTGGTCAAGAGCTGGGTCTAGCTGTGGTCATAAACAAACCTGACCAACCCATGATACTCTTCATCAATCTTGTTCAGTGTTCCATGCAATGTGCGTGAGATCCTTGGCTGTGAATGCAGAATTGAACATGGCATTTCTACATGTTTTTAAAGTATTTCATGCCAGTTATCGACAAAGATAGTTCCCCTTGGCAAGATTAAATTGGACTACTATTTACAAATTTGAAAAGGTACAACATTGACCGATTCTATAAGTCTCTTCAGTGTTGTTCCTTTAAGTCAATTGCATACTGTTTTTATCTTTTCATTGAGGATCAGAATAAGCAATTAAAACAAATTTCCATGTTTTTGTCACTATAAATGGATAATTCATCACCATGGAAATTGATCCTGTTTAATTCTCAAATGACTGGTACTTCTTCCTCCATTTCTTCACCAGTAGTATTCAATACCTGAGCTATAAATAATTCAATGTACCTGCCATCTGCAATTTTGGGAAATACTTTCAAGATCGGTGAGATTGACCAAAGACATTTTTCAAAATTTGTGACCAAGATCACAACAAGATTAAATAGCAGCACACTTTGGTCATACTCATGACCATGAGTGTGTACAATTGGCTTTTGAAAACTCACCTCTTGTGTCTTTTGTCTCCAGTGTAAAAATATTCTTTCAGTTGCTTTTCTGATGTCATATATTCTTCAGTATTTTTTTATCATATTCATAAAAGAAGTGATTTCTATTAATTATAGGAGATGAACAACCTAATTTAAACCATGATGATAAATGAAGTCTAACAAAGTTTCCTGTAAAGAATAAAGCTACCCATGTTCGTCAAAACCCTATCACAAAACTATGATTCCATTGTGGAAATGCCCTTAACAAACAGTGTAAATCGAGGATTTTCTTTTTCATATTTTTGAAAACTACCCCATTCTGGCTTACCATTCCTTAAAGTTTTGGACTGAAGAGGTTAACTCTTATGAGGAGTTTCATGTAAATTAGACAGCATGGTCAAACCTACCTAGAGAAGCACAGAACTCAAAAAACAGCTCTTAAGATTCATACTAAAATGTTTAGAGGATGGAAGTCTTACTTAATTCTGTTAATTCTGGAATACAAGTTGGGAAATCATCAAGCCAGATCCAGCAAAAGAATAAAAGTTTTTTCCTGGCAATGTTTACTAAAAAGGTTTTTTTTCTAAATGTGTCAACAAATTTGCATGGTGATCATTGTGGTAAAAAAGCAAATACTGCCACACTTCTTTAAAAAGTATTCATTGGCCATGCAGCTCACATGAAAAATTTTCATTGCAAACATCTTGAATAAATACACAGGAAACAATAACACAAAATACAGTAATTATATTTCATTTTCTCATCATAAGCTGTCATGAAAGTGGTAGGATTTTTATGGGCAGAAAAAGGATGGCAAATATTCAACACATTTATTCACTTCATCACAAAATTAAACCATCAAGGCATCCCTGCAAGCTTCAATTATGGGCCTACCATAATTTTTAGAGACTGCATGTTTGGTCTTAAATCTCAGTATTTTTTGAAACAATTGAATTTTAAAAAATTGATTAAACAAAAATTAGAAGAACACCAGAGAAATGAGGATATTCTACAAAAGGTAGACCTAATGGTGATTAAAGATGTGAACGGAAAAAAAGAATGGTATGGTATGGTCATGACGGTCACAGAGATGAAGAGGAGGGTATCAAGAAAGTATATGTGATGCAGGTTAAGGTATGAGAAGGAGAGGATAACCAAGAAAACTATGGAGTGATACTGTTACTGCTGATCTACATTGGCTTATTCTGGAGTGAGGTGACACAGGTGATTGTGCCAAATGGCCAAGTCTGGTACGTTGAGGATCAGGTAAAAAGCCTACCCTGGGTACTGGGTAATGGCAGTGAAAGGTGGGCAAGTTAAGCAATTGGACAACACACAGACACAGACAGACACACACACACACACATATATATATATATATATATATATAAAGCTTTCGATTCGGTTATCCGTATTAAAGTGCTCAATACATAAATGCAAAGCGTAATATAAGATATGATAAGTTGGAAAGAATCAAAAAACTACACAGTCCATTTCGACAAGCCTGTTTCGTGATTTTATTCACTCTTCAGGAAATGTTTCCTGAAGAGTGAATAAAATCACGAAACAGGCTTGTCGAAATGGACTGTGTAGTTTTTTTATTCTTTCCAACTTATCATATCTTATATATATATATATAAACAAATGAGTATGAAATATCATCAACAACAGTGCCCTACCACACTAAAACATAGGAGCTATCATAAAATCAGGTGTATGAGTAAGAAAAACTCTAGCTTTACAGTACTCATAGTTTCATGTCTGAAACTCTGACATGAAACATGAAACTCTGAGTACTGTAAAGCTAGAGTTTTTCTTACTCGTGCACCTGATTATATATATATCCTCTGACACTATTCTTGTTCAAACAAAAAAGTATATATTATTCTAAAAATTCCATGTTCAAGATCAGTTCTACTTTCTATTATTGCTTTTTCCAGTTATTGTTCACAATAATGTACAGCTTAGTGTCTGATAGCCAATCATTTGCTATGCCAGAATGGAGATCAGGACTTTGTTTCACAGGAATTTTTACCCCAAAGTCTAGACAAATATCAATGATCCATTGCGTACAACTTTTCATTAGTCAATGCAATTTTTGATCCATAGATCATTAAAAATAGTGACCATACAAGATATAGTACAAGGTATTGCAATAAGAATAATACTACTGATATTCTAATCAATGTTTTGGTGAATAAAAACTTGTTGAAGTATCAATAGATTATGTGTTGTACATTTACAACTCCTCGCCTGTATATACGTGTTTTCAAGGGAGACGAGGTAAGATTCTTACTGAGAAACCAATATTGTCTTTAAGAGGATTCAAATTTCAATTTTCTTGACCAGACAATCTCAGTTGGTGTTAGTCTCAGAAAACCATTGCGGCTGCATCTTTTTATTGCCATCGACAATGATGCTCTCAAACTCACCATACCACGTTGCATCATGAATTGGTCACTGTTGGTATTTCAGCATGACCTTAAGATTTCAAAAGGCATTTCAATACTAGATACATTTATTATAAACAATGCCAAATTAAAACAGACTAAACCACAATTCTTTCGTAAGATCGATTAATCATCAATGTTTTTCTACTAAAATGCAGCTGCTACCTACAGACAGTAGTGTTATTGACTCTGATTAAAATTAATTTTAAACAGTATTGCGCGTATATATCTCCACCGTCTGAGTTCAATCTCAACTGTTCCTCATATTCACTCTTCGTTAAAAAGGAAAATGATTTTCAAGGCTTAAAGCCAATAATACCTACTACATTGTAAAAAGTAGAATATATTAAGTAGAATTGAGCAGTCAAGATGCCATAGACAATTACCTGTAATCCTCTAACATAAGGTCAACCTCATAAAAATGCAATTCCATTTGGTACCTTCGGGATGGAGCAGGGTTTATTTCTAAATATTTCTACTGTACGCAGTTTGATGACTAAGCAGCCGATCAGTTTTACTTCTAAACAAAACAATATCAACTCGTGCCAAACAAGTTACTGTTAAATACCTGGATGAAACAACCCTTGATGTGCTGTAATTAAAATTAATGACATTGAAATTCATTTACGGCGATTTCAAAATAGTCTAGATGCAATGCGAGTTTTTCCTTTACAACCAACTTCAGTGTACAAAAAGTAGTTTTATCCTATTAGGACTGGTAAGCTCTTTCAGAACCACGTTTTGTGTCATACTTTTCTTATTATCAGGCTCTCAGAGTTGTATCTTTCAAAATATAACTCAGCTGACGACTCTTAACACATGATAAGTTTGAATATCTATATATTCCACTGAGTCAAGAATATTTAATAATTTAACTCCAGTATGATACGCAAGATAACGAGGTTGTCATTTTGGGGTCATGTAACCTGTACTGACTGACTAAACGGTACAGAATTAGCGAGGAAAAACCAACTCCAAATATTTATAATGGGTCCTTGAACATGAAAAAGCAGGTAGATTACTTACCTGAAGCTTGCAAACCACCAGTTAAAGTACTGTTCAGAATAACCATCCCATACGTGTTCACTAGAACACAGCAACATATGTACACACTATGCAATAAGTCCTTCATTGCAAACATTCTATAAACAATAAACACGAATATACATTCTGTCCCTGAGAAACTTCTGCTTATACTTTAAATCATCGTTATGTGCTCGATACGTGTGTCTTGACTTTTTCCCTTAATTGTAGCATGTCAAAGTTGCCAAGGAGAAAGCAACACATGAATTGTTCTTCCTTGAAAGAGGAGGCAAAAACACAAGAGACATGGGTAAAACGCGGACCATGAGATGTCAACAGACGCGGTATCCCATGGCGATTGGATCATCATCATCATCAGGTACCCAAAGGGTGCTATTCTTCTTCTACTTCTTCTCTGCGCTTGTCGGTTTTCAATTTCTAGGTTGATCACCATGCGCTGCATTGAATACAGTTTCAGTCAATGTTTTAAAACGATTCTTATCCTCTGCTAATTTTCGTAATTTTTCAAGATCGTTTGCTGTTTCGAATTTCGTCACAGGAAAACAATGATTAACGGTGGAGATTCGTTTCAGGTCTAAATTTATGGCCTCAGGTAGTGTCCTTCTTCGCATACCAGGGTATTTCTTTGCATTTATTGGAACTTCAAAGAAGTATGTCATTGCAGATTGGGCTAATGGGTTTTTCGTTGCTCATACTGTAGATCTGATCATTTTTAAATTTATAGTTTTGGGTGCTTTGACCCATCATTCCATGATTCTGTGTAGTTCTCACCAAAGTTTCACACTTTAATCCAGTTCATTCATTAATATCAGTTAAGTCATGGTGTTTTAGGATTTTGCGACCCCGTTTCTCATTAATCTTCCCGCCCAGTAGAGTGCTTGCAGTAGAGTGGAAGACTATGACAGTCGACCTCTTTGAGATGGGACCCCGGTAAAATAAGGTAAGAGGACTTTCGAGAGTGTCTCTGAGGATAACATGGCCAAAATCTATCAATTGCCCTTTTTGATGTTGATTGCCTAATTGATCTTATACGTCGTGCCCTCTTTAGGACTTCAAGTTAGGGACTTTTGCTACCCATCGTGTTTTTAACACTGGCGCTCCACATTTCATATACCGATCTGTAGACTGATGTTATTGACAATGTCCATATTTCACAACCATATAGATAGAAAAGAGACAAGGTAAAAAAGAGAAAACCTAGCATTACAGTTAACTTTAAAAAATTAGAAACCCAATTCTGTTTGATGTTTATACTTTATTCAGTACTTTAAAAGCTATTCTGGATATTTTAATATGCCTTCCTTCAGTGTCATATTTGCGTCATATCAGTGTCATATCTGTGATCGTTGTTACTCAAATTTGTCCACCTGTTCAATCACATTTCCATCCTCCTTAACAGAAATTGTCAAGTTTTATGGCATTACTCAGTAAACAATCATTGTAAAAATATAAATACACAGTACGAATTCACCTCATGTGATGACCTCATCAAAAACTCATTATGAATTATTAAATCATCACGAGGTGGCAAGGAAACAAGAAAAGTGGTTGCATACCGTCTGGTGGGTAAAAAAAGGGCATTCCACGCTGCAACGTAAGCCAGGTATTGAATATATACTTCTGTAAACAAAGTTCTATCAGTTCACTTGAAAGACGGAACTATTATTCAGAAAGGAGTCAGCTTCATGTTGTTTTTCATCATGTTTTATTTCCTCAGACAACTCCAATCCTCTTCGAACTTCCACTTCAACTCCAAATTCCAACCAACCAATCTAAAGAATACAAACAATTTATATCCTGTAAAGGAACCAGATTGTGGCTCTCTATCTTTAAGAAACGACCTACAAAAACTGTCTCTTGGCCTTAAAGGTGTTGTGATAAAAAAACCCTGTTTTTTTCCGTCCAGGACTGCAAACCCCAGCCTTCTACGTTCTCCTGATTTTGTTGTTTGATTTTTAATTACAGATTCTTCTCTTTTACAATAAACCCACATGAACCAGTTTTTATTACTGGAAGACAGCCTCGCCTGATACACGGGGAAAACATTTTGTCAATGTTCAGCGTAGGGTGGCTATGTATCGTGGTACCAAATGTGAGCTTTCTGTATTGCCTGATTACATTTATCTTTTGATTGCAAAACTATGTGTAAGATAATATCCATTTGGAGGGGTTGGTTGCCGCTCCAGGTGCAATATTGAAAAATACAATGACCAATGTTAATGCAAGGTCCAAAGTAACACTACACAGCACTTAAGCTTCAGCGCAATTCTATTTTATTTTGTTTTAAATATTTTATTTTATTTTATTTTATTTTATTTTATTTTATTTTATTTTATTTTATTTTATTTTATTTTATTTTATTTTATTTTATTTTATTTTATTTTATTTTATTTTATTTTATTTTATTTTATTTTATTTTATTTTATTTTATTTTATTTTATTTTATTTTATTTTATTTTATTTTATTTTATTTTATTTTATTTTATTTTATTTTATTTTATTTTATTTTATTTTATTTTATTTTATTTTATTTTATTTTATTTTATTTTATTTTATTTTATTTTATTTTATTTTATTTTATTTTATTTTATTTTATTTTATTTTATTTTATTTTATTTTATTTTATTTTATTTTATTTTATTTTATTTTATTTTATTTTATTTTATTTTATTTTATTTTATTTTATTTTATTTTATTTTATTTTATTTTATTTTATTTTATTTTATTTTATTTTATTTTATTTTATTTTATTTTATTTTATTTTATTTTATTTTATTTTATTTTATTTTATTTTTTAATTTAATTTTATTTCATTTCATTCTATTTTATTCAATTTAATTAAATTTAATTTGATTTTATTTCATTTCATTCTATTTTATTCAATTTAATTAAATTAAATTTTATTTTATTTTATTTTATTAGTATGTAATGTTACCATAAATATAATAAATCTCTTATTTCTATGAGTATTACTACTCTTCCGCACTTATTTAAATAAACCAAAGAATTTTTTGTCTAATTGGCAGGGTACTTACTTTTGGCATTAAAGAAGAGAAATTCTGGATTTCTATCCAGAATTTATTAAATGTAAAAATAATGGAGACAGCAACTATTTTGTCGATAGATATTTTGAAACAACATATTCATCACCAACTATCCCCTTTCTGTTAAATGCTGGTAGGAGGAAAGGAAAAATACTATTCCTACTTCATGGAAGTCGAAATGACAATAACAAAGGCAAATTTGGATTCGTTGTCTCGTGTGGACAACATCGTTATAAGAGGGAAGAATTGTTGATGGAAGACTAAGGAAGTGCCTGAGACTGATTTACTTCTGTCACAGTCCAGAGCCGATAGCTTTTTTGTGCTAAAGAATCCGATCCGACAAAATTGTGGCAGAGTCACGAGAAAGGCCCCATTTCAAGTAGCCCTGCTCACCTTGAGAGGTCACTATCCCAATAGAGGGGTAGGCCCAGTCCTTTTCTTCCAATCACCTCTATTCATCGCGTTTTCCAACCGCAGATTTCTCGCCCAATTCACATTAAACCATATGCTGTTTTTTCAGTCTGGAGGGAATGTGATTCCTCTAGTACAGGTTGCAAGATCATCTCTGAAGATGTCATATTAGAGACTAACAAAGAGATGCATTTTAATTAGTGGTTGATAAGTGATGAAAATTTCGTTTAGTACATGATGCTTACTGAATATTAAATTTTGTTTTTTGCTGCGCTACTAAAATCTTTAATACTGATAGGTCTACTCGAATTTTTTTACTGAGTAGCCCCAGTTAGAATGTTCTATGTTTCATTGTTTGAATTTACGCAAATCCAGTAAACCTTGTTTTTCATTAATAAATATCATATAATTAACGTATAGAACTAAAAAAAATAATAGATATTTGTCACGAATGATCTCAAATTTCTTAGTTTGCATAATTTCCAACCTAAAATTCTTTTTACATGTTCGAAAGAATACGAATGTTCGAATAGAAGCACTGTTCAAATGTCAACAAAAGAATGAGTACAGGTTAACAAAAGCCAGACTGTAGGAACCCTTCATTTGAATAGTAAAACGTTAATGGGGATACAACCCCTAATGATCCCTTCCCAATACCCATGAAAATGTCAGGTTTTATACAAGCTGTAAAATTTTGTTCTCTATCAATACATTTATTACTTATAATTTTTTTTTCTCTCGTTTTTTTTAAATACCTTAAATAATGAATCTCCGTTTTTCTTTTGGTAAATTCTGAACAAAAATTTACTGTAAATTAAGGTATATAAAAATAAATAAATGTAAATTTTGCATTCGTTTTGCTAATTCCAAAAATGACATAGAAAACAACGTTACCCGGTTATTTAATTTGTAGAGCAAGTGACGATGAAAGCCAAATTATAAGGTACTTCCCATTTTTTAAACTTCAAGATCCCATTTTCCAACAGCAATTTTGAAAAAATGAAACTTCTCATCCATTTTTCCAGCAAAATTGTATGGGTAGACTGTAAGCGCTTGCGCATCGCAAGCTGGGAAAGAGTTTTGCATAAAAGGCACTCGACTGATTACTGCAAACGTGCTACCTTGTGATAGTAAAATGTCTGCAAGGGAGTGGGAACTTTTCAAAGGTCATGAAAATTGTTTATAAATTCAAATAAAAAATTTTTGGTTTAGTAAAAGTTTTTGAACCACGAATCTGTCTTCTGTTTGTCTCTCTATAGTCAAGTTTTGAAAAATAGTATTTAAAATAGTATTTAATAGTACTATTTGGTACAAGATTGTGCTGCCCCCTCTACGCCGCTGAGTATGTGGGGAAAAAAGTTCTTATTTGGTAATGAGTTGGACTTTTACTTTTATCTTTAGTACTTTAGTTCCCTAAAAATGCAACCAATTATATATGTGTGCACACACACACACACACACACACTCACACAGATACACATACTCAGTTCTCGTTCAGAGGGTGTCATGACAATGTCGTAGTGTCATTTATGACGGCAGGAAGCAAAACCTCTATTACATTATTATTATTATTATTATTATTATTATTATTATTATCATCATCATTCATCATCATCATCATCATCATCATCATCATTGTTTTCTCTAATTTTTCTTTCCATTTCTTTTTTCTTCACCATTAGCGCCGAATCCAATCCTGGTCCTTGTGATCTAACGGGCAGTTATCATTGGCTAACTCGGGGCACCCAGCTAAAATATGGTTGATACTTTCGTGGTATTTGTCACATGATCTGCAGAGTGGATTTGTTCTGTCTTTGATGATTCTGTGATGGTACAATCGGGTGGCCAAGCTTTGGTCTTGGGCTGGCATTGTAAGTCCTTCAGTTTCCGCTTTTAGACGTATCCCTTTCAGCCAGTCGTTTGTTTGCTTATAGACATCATCAGGTTCTTTGCTTCTTGATGGATACTGCCCGTGGGTAGCTTTACTTTCCCACGTACCCGGGTCAGGTTCTTTGTTCCCTATGCTTGGTTCCTCCTGCTCTATTTCAGGAATTTGTAGATTTTGCCTTACTTTATTTTCAATCATTTTAAGTTCATCATTAGATAGTCCATGATTTCTTTCTAAATCTCTTCTAACCGCCGCTAGTTTATTAACATTCAAGTAACCTCTTTCTGCAGGGTCCATAATTCTCCAGGTGGTGTGTGTCGCTTTCGTTGCAGCTGTTTCTCTACGATCTTGTTCAGCTGGGTAATATGATTCCATGACTGCTTTGTATTCTTCACGTGACCATTTTTGTTTTGTTCCTTTTGGGGAGTTTTTGATGGTTGCATTTAGAAGGCCTCTTTGAACGGTGGGCTATTCGTGGAAATTTTCTAATATATTTGATTCAGGAAGGTTTCTTCCAGCAGCTGACTTTCCGACCTCATCCTGGTTTACCGATGAAGGACGCGCACCTTGATAAACCGCGCGACGTGCAATGCGGGATTAAATTTTTTGAGTGCCTTTTCCACAATGATATCAACTGGTATGGCTGAATTTGCCTCCCCAGTAGCCTAGTTTCACTCATCCGCCTCCATCATTTAAAAAAGCATTCTCTTGTTTTGTTGACAAAGCCGTTGATTTTACTGCTTAACCCAACAGTTAGGACCCTTTCCGGGTACTGACAGCTGGGTAGGCTGTGCCCAGGGATTTGTATTCAGAATTACCTTCTCCTAGCCTTTCCTAACCAAGGGTTACCCCACAAGGCAGCAAGGGATCCATTTTATCGTCATACCCAGGACGGTTGTCATTATTATTGTTATTATCATCATTATTGTTATTACTATTATTATTATTATTATTATTATTATGCCCCCTTATTTTTCTAAAAGACGAAGACCAATTAGTCTTTGTCATTTAAACATTCTGTGATATATATATATATATATATATATATCACAGAATGTATATATATATATATATATACATAGTATAACAGTCAAGCAATATTAAATGTTAAATGGTATTTTTTGTTGATGAACAAGAGTAAAGTGAATAGTTCTGATGGTGAATACTACAGTCGTCGATCATCATTCGATGACCATGTCTACCATTTCGGATATTTAAAATCGAAATGAAAAAACAGACGTTGTTGTCCAGCAACACTGATCAGGTGTCACTTCCATGAAAGGAGTAAAGACCGAAATGAATAAGTACACAATCTGTAGGGAAAAGAAAGATAGAATGAAAGAAAAGGAAAAAAAGAATAATAATAATAATACTAATAATAATATAATAATATAATAATGAAGTGATGTTGCCATTTTGATTTGGTTTCTATTTATCTCACTCTTATGGCTGCAGTACATGTGCCTGCATTCAACTTACCTGGCTTGTTGCTGGGCGCTGAATGCGGGTTTTTCACCCAACCACCAATAAATGGTGTGTAACCACTCGATAATAATAATAATAATAATAATAATAATAATAATAATAATAAATAATAATAATAATAATAATAATCATAATAANCAATCTGTAGGGAAAAGAAAGATAGAATGAAAGAAAAGGAAAAAAAGAATAATAATAATAATACTAATAATAATATAATAATATAATAATGAAGTGATGTTGCCATTTTGATTTGGTTTCTATTTATCTCACTCTTATGGCTGCAGTACATGTGCCTGCATTCAACTTACCTGGCTTGTTGCTGGGCGCTGAATGCGGGTTTTTCACCCAACCACCAATAAATGGTGTGTAACCACTCGATAATAATAATAATAATAATAAATAATAATAATAATAATAATAATAATCATCATCATCATCATCACCATATTATTATTATTATTATTATTATTATTATTATTATTATTCTCCGTCATCATTAGCAGCAGCAGTATTATCATCATCGTCATCATCATCATCTTTGAAACAAGAAAACTCAGTTTTTATAATGCAGTAAGTCATACTTTAAAGTCGCAACGAAATTCAAACAAGAAAGGAAGAACTGCAAGGAAAAGGTCACTGTAAATTAAGAGACTTTAACAGTAAATTTTGAGCGTTCAATACGGTAGAAAAAAAAGATCGATCAATTTTCTTCAATGGCTCTTTTTTTAACCAATGGGGGAAATTGGTCTCATTCCTTAGAAATAACCGATTGTTTTACGGTCGCTTTCAAGGAAACGGAACGTAAACAAAGATTTGTTGTTGAAAAATAAAATGCTTATCTGAGACAACAGAGAACGCTCAGGGGAATTGTTTCACAATTTATGTTCCGCGCTTTAGTGACTTAATAATTTAAAATGATCCTTGTTTTGTTTCTATGGACACCAGAATTCTTTTCATATCTTTTCATCACACCAGAAACGAGCCAACGAAGGAATTTTGAATTTAAGAGGCTTAACAACGAATAATCGGTTATTCTATGAGACTACTTTCAGATCAGAATATCCCCTTTTCAGCACTTAATTAAGAGTTACTGCTTTTATTCAACGTCAACTTGGATTCCGTCAAACCATCGCAAACATAATAAACCTAGGAATGCTGAACGAAAAGCCTTCTTAAGCCATCCCAGGCAACACACAAGAAAGAGAGAATTACACAGGACAAAATGAACATTTTGTGTTCATCGAGGGGGCTGGGCGCAAAAAGGCTACAAGGAGAGCTAACCCTCCTGACTTTTTGCTATGTTGGCAGCAGTGGAAGTGGGTTCATAGCTTGAAAAACTTTGTCAATCCATGAATATGGATTTTATTGAAGAAGTGTTTGTCATGACATTGAAAAGCTTCCGCTCTTCTGCAGAAGTTTTGCAATCACACAGATTAGAGACACTTAAACGGTACATTTCTGGAAAGGTGATCCCTTCCTCTCAAATTGCTTATAACGTTCCTTTGTACACATAACCAGAATCATTCCTTTCATGACCACAAACAAAACCACTTTAGCTATCGGTCCTGCACATACACACCCATCGTGTAACTGTGTTTTCAACAATAGTACTTTCTGAAGCAGAAAATTCCGAACACCAAGCCCATCTTTGTACCATAGTTGTCTGCAGGCGCAACAGGAGATCTTTTGGTAATACACTGAAGCAAGGGAGATAGCTCTGTTGACCCAATGATTGATTGCTATCTCCTGTGGTGTGATTTACAGGAGATGGAGGGCTTCAATCTCTAAATGTTTGAACAAGTGACAAAAATTTTCTGACACACAGGTTTTCTCGTTCTTATTTGTTTCACAAAGAAGGTGCAGTTAAGGGCGCTGGACGACTGGCTTCAACATTTCCAAGGTATTATAATAAGAAGTTGTGCATTCCACGCCAAATATATTTTACGTTTTAATTCAGTTTAAAAAGTACTTAATATTTCTCATGATAATTAAATCCATGATTAGTTAAACTGGCATCATTATGATAAGATTGTAGGTAATTTTACTCTCATATCAGGTTGAAAGCGATTTTGTCTTCAGAGTTTTGGCGCAGCTCCAAGGTCGTTCAGACATAAAAACTTCACACGAGTGACATCGATTTTGCCTGATATACCCTCCCTTCTTAAAAATCAAGAGAGAATTGCATGCGTTATCTCTGTAGAGTTAACATTGACAGTCTCGGACTAATTCAATTTAAATTTTTATTTGAATCTTGTCCCAGAATTATTCAGATCCAATAAAGTGTGATGTCTTTACCTGCATTTTGCCTTTCAGTTACAGTTAAAACCATCTCAGTGATTCAAAAACAACCAACTTATACCATGTATATTATCTTTCCTTTCTTATGTGCCAGGTCTGGTGCAGACATCGGGTACCATGGCTCTCCTTTCGTACCCATTATCGGCCAGATGGAAGAGCACCGTGGTGCTAATTTGTTGTACATACTGCTTCAGGCTGGTCATGAAGGCTATTTTTTATCGTGGTAACTTTTCTTTCCAAATATATTTCCCCGTTAGTGTCAGATGTTCAGCATTATGCTTTCTGCTAACATGACCAAACAATTGCAACTGTCATTCTCTGATGGTTTCAAGAAGTGATCTCTTGCATTTTGTTTTTCTATTTCTTTGTTTGTAATCTTTTCTTTCCATCAGATTTTGGGGATTCTTCTCAAAAACCTCATTTCAGTTACTTCCAGCCTTATTATAACCTCTTTCTTCAGACTCCAATATTCATAACCATATAACAGCACTGAACTTTCCTGACCTGGTCGGCCAAAGCCGGCCAAAACATAGAAAAGTGCTGCTTCTGAAAATAATTTTCAGACCCACCAAAAAGAAGGGGTGATGTGAAGGGAAGAGAATAAACTACTGCAGGTAGTCTCTTTTGAGAGATAGCATACACGTTCCTAACTTCTGACAATGTGGTGAGTCGTAAACTTTTTCTTAGTTCAGAAAAAATCTTACAACTCAAGACATGATAAAGCTCCTAACCTATGTATTTTGCTAAGTCTAACAAATTGAGATTTTTCAAAATTTTCATTTTTTCAAAAATTTACAAAGGAGGCGGGGGTTATATGAACGGGGTATTTCATAGAAGCAGGGCTTTTTTAAAATTTCAAAGTTGTTTCTTTTTGAATGATGAAGATTATTTTAATGCCGATGTGCAACAAAATAAATTATACTTCGTAGCCATGAAAATGGGAATATTAAGAACATTTTGGATAGCTGAAACCGGGAGTGCACTGTACTGTCTTAATTTCGAATCCGAGCACATCTGTAACACATGAATAGAAAATCCTACCGTGGAATTTGCTGGCGAATAGTAACCTTCTTTCAATACTTGATTGTTCTTCAGTGAGAATTATTTTTGTATTTTATGTATGCCAATATTTGTTTATAACTGTCCCGAAGTTTATTGATTCGAAAGTCTCATGGACCTTGAAGGCACTGGGACCTACCTTGTTATTACGTATTATTGTCAAATCGGAATAACAGGTTTTTTATTCACGTAGCTACCGTAATTTCTCTAATTTAGTACGGCCTAAATAATAATTATTTCGGGCATGCCGCACCAATAATTAGAAGGAATAAATTACTATCTTTAGACCACTTCTAGCCCGCACTAATATTTAGAGAAAAATTTTCATCTTCAGCAAGAAGACAGCGAAAAAATTGATAAAGAGGACCCTTTTTGCTTGTAGTTTTTGTTTTTTGCAAAGAAAGGATAAAGTGTTAAAATTGATGTTAAACTTATTTTTACCTGGTTAAAATAAAATCCATCCGCACTATAATAAGTAGAGAATTTGACCCTTCCCGCACTAAATAAGAGGAAAATGGAAAATTCTATGGAATACACCCGCACTATTAATAAGAGAAAAATAAATTGTCCAATTTTCCAATTCTTAATTGCCGCCCTAAATAAGAGGCTGTACTAAATTAGAGAAAATACGGTAGTCATAAAAAACCAAGGACTGTTGGCCGCTTTTCCTCAAACGCAGTTATTGTATTTTGACAACATGAAAATTACCACCAGTAGGTTTTCCTGTTACATAAAATTTTCATTTGTTAGAATTGTTAGAGAACGAACTTTTGTTAACATTAACTCATTTGTAATTCTTGCACCAGGGAGAATCAGATGTAACCAAATGTTTATTGACTTTTTTATCCATTCATTTATTATTAATTTTCAAATATTTATAGAGGGGTTTTAAAAGACTTCAGCAATATTTACAGTAAAAATGATAAAAGTACGGCTTTTATCAATGTATGTCTTGTGATTCTTAAAAGGTCATATAAAAGTTTTGAAAACATTAGAAATTGTAAGTAACAAAAAAGTGATAGAAGTGTGAATCTTTTGGAAACTAGAACGTAATAAGTACTCACAATTCTGAATGATGGAGTATACGATGTGAGTAAGAAACTCTGGAATATCACAAAACCTTAAGAAGGAGTAAAATTAGTGTTGATATTGAGGAATAAAGTAAGAGCTACCTTAACGAGGCTTGACTATCAATGTTTATGTTAACAAACCAAACGTTTTGAAGTATGTATAAAACTTTGGGCTTCCACTTTCTTTCGTATTTCAAGAATTAACTTAATAAATAACTTCGCTCCCATATACTTGTCTTCCATATTCAAGACTTATTTTTGGTAGACTAATAATAAAACCATTTTTAAGAGTTGCTTTACATGCTTTGTGTATTTTGAAGTATTGCTCCAAGGATGCACTCGTTTTACCCGCAACAACGTCATGTACGAACGAGTAGATCTTCAGGTTCCTATTTTTGACCAGATGCAAATTGTCACTTTATTTGGTTTTATCGAACACGTTGTTTGAGCTCTGTTCTACTGATCCAACTCGACTGATTTGTGTTGTTGTGAAGGTCAGTTTCAGGAGGGCACAGTACACGAACAGTGGGAAGATAGATATATCAACAATTTTCGCTGCAGCGTTTGTTGTTAGCAGATGTCGAATCATATTTAATAGACTTGGCCTTGTTGATATCTTACATGCTTTATCAAAATGGCCATGCGTATTAAGTTAGTTGTCAATTTGTACACATAAGGTATTTTTCAGAAATAACTTTGTTCCAGTAAACTTTACTGGTCGTCCTTTATATTCAAGATTTATTTTTGGTAGACATGTGATGAAATCATTGTGATGAAATCATTGTGATGAAATCATTGTGATGAAATCATTGTTACAAATCTTAACATTGATATGAAAATGTCAAAATGCCAAGACAAATTGGTATGAATGATTTGTGTCATTAAGATTAGGGTCTGGGTACAAGAAACTCTCAAGAAACAAAAGTAATTCGCTTTCCATAACAAATACTATATTTTCGTAAATTGAAACCGCTCTTGGTAAGAAGCTACCCTTGAATAAAGCGCGCATGAGAGAAAAGAGAAAAAATGGCAAATTCTTTCAATATGAAGTAATGCCTATTTCAAATTCTGTTTCAATTTTATCTCTTTAATCATCTAAATTCTCTACTTGATATTTTACAATCGTCTTGCATGTCACATTTTAACATAAGTCTTGGTACAAACTCGATGATTCCAACATCGAGTTTGTATCAAGACTTATAACATTGATATATTAACATTAAGATATTACCAGCATCGTCTTCTTTCAATGAGACACCAATCACCCGTCGAAGACGTCATGTTGAATACGTTTAACAAGCATAGGATGTCTCAAAGTGTCTCAAACGTAATGTTGAAAAATTTAGTTGAATCTAACAAGAACAAGGATTCATCCCACATTTTGACTGAGGGTGGGTGATAACTCATAGTCTAAGCAAGTCGAAGCAGCTTCATTTCACTTCTTTACCTTAAAGTATTTCTTTCTTTGTTATTATTATCATTATTATTATTATTATTATTATTATTATTATTATATCTATCAAGCCAGATAGTGAGAGTGCAATTCATTTGAACTCTCGCGCACATTGGGAAGTCCTATCACATGAAGGAAGAGAACTGCATCATTTGTCAACGACAAAATACTGAAAAAGCTGATATTTAGTAGTAGCAGCATTGGCTTTACCGAAACTTGAGTCAAATTCAGGTTAAATGTAAGTTATTATTGGTCAGAAAAATGTAAGATATTTTTATTTAAAAAATACCACTTACACTCAGGCCTTAAGGATAAAAACTATCCTAGGCTAAATTCCACCGTGACATTAACAATACCTTAGAAAGGCTTTTCGTTTCGTTAAGTCTAGCCTTAACTCTAACATAAACCCAACTCCTTAGCTAAACCCTAAACAAATACCTAAATCTAAACTTAAAAACATAAAACTAAACACTAATCTAAACCCTAATCGTCAGGCATAGCTGGCAAAATGGTATCTAAAAAGTTTCTTGAAACTGTCTTGTCACAAACCTTGTACCAGCACTTGAAAAAACAAATAGAACTCTTAAAGAATTATAACAGAAGTTTTATGCTTTTCCAATTTTAATTGCTGTTAGTTCAAGTAATGAAACACATTAACTATTGATTCTTTCACCATTTACACAACAAAAATTTAAAAGTATCTATTGACACGAAGTCACAGCTTCTCAAAAACTCTTTGACAATACAATGTTGTACAATTTTTGATATATTAAAACAAATTCTTTAAAAAATCTATTTCAAAAGAGCTCTAATTCTCATTGTCTTACTTCTCTTCAAAACACGATAGAAACCATACTCTATACTAAAAATGTAAGAAATGTAAGTGCACAATATTAGTAGCGATTAAAATATTGCTACGTGTTGTCAGTAGAACACTACGGGGGATGATACAACTACTAGTAATATAGTAGTTGTATTGCATAATAGAGTATAGTATAGTATAGTATAGTATAGTATAATAAAATAAAGTATAGTATAGTGTAATATAGTATAATATAGTATAGTATAGTATAGTATAGTATAGTATAGTGTAGTATAATATATTGTAGTATAGTATAGTATAATATAGTATAGCATAATACAGTGTAGTATATTATATTGTAGTATAGTATAGTATAACATAGTATAGTATAGTATAGTGAAGTGTAATATATTGTAGTATAGTATAGTATAGTGTAGTGTATTATAATATATTGTAGTATAGTATAGTATAATATAGTATAGTATAGCATATTGTAGTATATTGTAGTATAGAAAATTTTAAAACTGTAACACAACTTATTTTTTCTTTAATACATTCACCAGATCCTTTTCCCTCAACATTATCAATCAGTTGAATAAAATACTTTTTGAGCTCTTTTTCTGAGGGATTACTCTTTTTTACAGATGATTTAATTTTTAAAATTTTGTTTCTCCTCAGAAAAATGCAAAAGGAGTAGATGATTTTTCAATATGATATTCTCAACTTCAAATCTCCTCAATTTTGAAATGCCAAAATCTTTTATAACATTAATGATTCCCTTTTATAGCTTTTTAACAATTAAGCTTTAAAAGTGATTTCTAAATTTATTAGCCATTATATCTAGTATATACTATATTATTTTAAAAACATTCATTTGTCCCTTAAGTTCTTGAATGATATTCAACTGTTAAAATCATCGCTATATTTTTTCCACTGAACCAAAGTTCGTTTCCTCTTATAATCACGTTGAAAAACTTTATCAGTTCTAAATACCTCTTGTTTAGCCTTTAGTAACTCCTTTCTATGAAAACTCACTTCACGTTCTTCGTTGTTTATCAATATGTTATTGTATGATATCAATATGTTATTGGATTGTGTTTTGGATCTTATCAATTAGAAATATTTCTTCACTCCTATTGGAGATGAAGCCTTTGTCAAACTTTTTTTTTTCATACTTAGATATATTGACCTTATCACCCATTTCAAATTTTAAACTCCCTCATTCTTCTTTTCGCTGGGCTCTGTCGGTGTCATTTTAATACTTGATTGTTTTGTATTCTTGTACTCTTTTACCAGTTTGGGTAGCATATTAAGATACATTGTATTACCTTCAACAGTGAACTGATTCCACAATTTGGTTTTATTTTTTCGGTTCCATCGTTCAGCAAGAACAGCTGTACCTTCAATAAATGTACTATCCATTTCAATTTTATTATCATTCAACCATTTTTGGAATACTTTTATATAAAATTCTGACCCATTATCAACCCATAATTTCGTTAGTTTTCGAGCTGATTTGAGAGTTTTGTGGTTGCGATACATAAAATTCCGAGAAATGAAATCTGAGATGCCAAAACATTAGAATTTATGCATGCTCCTCCCGAGGACATTTTTCACATCTATTGGTGTGGCCATCTATTTCCTATCAATTTTATATATATTGTATAATTTTATATAATTTTCTTTATTTTCATCCTTACTGAATTTCTCTCATCTTAACCGCTTTAAATTCTACAACTTTTACAGTTACTTTTGTGAATGGGTTCCAGCTCAAAATGAATAGGTTCACATAAAGGCTTTCGGAAATTAAATCTACATTGAATTTCTGATCCATTTCTTATTTTGGGAAATATCCAGTTTTGCAGCATGGCTCTGTACAGTGTTCATAAAACTGGCAAGGCTATCATTTTTATTTGTTTTAAATGGTGTTTCAAAGGGGAAAATGAGAATGTGGGATGGCGTGCAAACCTATGTCATAATTAGTCATAATTGTCCATGTGAACCATCAGCAAACTCTTACTGTTTATTATTATATGCAAATGAAACATTCATAAATAAATAATTTTGTGGAGTTTTCAATCTCTCTCTCTCTCTCTCTCTCTCTCTCTCTCTCTAGGTGCCATATCCATTCCAGACGTTGGCGATTATGGTTATCTATAGATTCCTTTCTCTTATCATATCTAGCAGATTTCCAGTTTTTACATTTTTCTTCTTACTTGCTGATATACACTTTTTAATATGGCACTTAATACTCCCCAAATATGTTAATTTTTGTCTTCCTCTGCTTCTTTTGCCTTCAATACGACCTGTAAAGATAAGATTTTCTAGCCCTTCCTTTCTCTTAATATTTCCAATTAACCTCATCTGCCTTTCACGGATTGATTTAATCAGACACCTTTCTGCTCCAGATTTCCTCAAAACTGCCTCATTTATTTGAAGGTCTACCCATGATATTCTCACCATTCTCCTAAAAAACAACATCTCAACAGCTTCTACTCTCTTTTGTATTAATGGTGATATTGTCCAGTACTCACAAACATGTAACAGAGTGGATGCTACCTAACCTTACTGTACCCTCGTCTTTGAAGCTATTGACATTTTGTGATGTTTCAAGATCTTCCTTAATCTTTCAGAAGTATCTTTTGATTTCCCTTGATTTCCACATCACACTTCCGATTCTCTGTAAAATAACTACCTAAGTAATTGAACTTGTCAACTTGTTGCATGGGGTCACTTTCAATATATAACTTGCCTTTGGGACTTTGCTTCTTACTTATCACCATGCATACTCTTTACTTGCAATTTATTTCCAGCCCTTTCCTTCTACTTTGCTCAACTGTTTCACCAATTAACCTTTGTCAACCTTGTTTTGAGCCTGCAACAAGTGCTAAGTCATTTGCAAGCCGTACATTGTTGAAATTATGACCTGCAGAAAAACCTTCCGAATCTTCCATGCCTTGAAAAATCTTTTCACAATGCAGGTTGAATAAATAAGGTAAAAAGACACATCTCTGTCTTAGTCCTTTCTTAATCTTGATGCCATCACTATATCTCATTATCCACTCTCATACAAGCAGTTTGATCCCACTATAAATTTCGTATAAAACGTAAATGCTTCCCATCCAGATCAAATTCCTCAAGATCACTGAATAGCTTTTGATGCTGCATCCTATCAAATGGCTTGGTGTAATCAGTAAAACATACAGATCTCTTTGCATTTCTATTGATCTTTCCGATAACATCCGTACCATACAGATAGAATTTCTGGTTCCAGTGTCCTCTGTGAATCCATACTGTTCTTTATCTATCTCTTGTTTAATTATTCGCTTGCCTTCTGCATGATATTCTTCAGAATCACTTTGACTACATGACTCATAAAGCTAATGCTACGATGCAACTCGCATTCTATTGCACCAGGTTTCTTTAGCAAAGCAATAAAAATTGACTTGCTACGATCTTTTGGTATTTTTCCACTATCATACACTTCCTTTATCAGCTCTGTCAACTTTTCAATTCCAAATTTTCTCATGAAGTTAACATTTCTGTAAATCTCATCACGTCCTGTAGCTTTGTTCCTTTTCGTTTTGTTAAGTGCTGCGTCCACTTCTAATCTTAAAATGGACAATCCATATTCTTTTGTATTGAGATTTTTTCTCCTTTGTCATCTTGGAACAGTTCACTGATACATTCACTCCACTGTTCTAGCACTTTTTCCTTTTCCAGTACAACACTACTTTAGACTTTTACATCTTTAGACTTTTTACATCCAAATAATTACAAGATTTGTAATTACTTATCTCTTTGATGTTCTTACATATCTCTGCTGGAACTCTATGTCTACAATGCTCAATTTCCTCACATTTTGCATTTAACCATTGCTCCTTTGCCAGATAACTTTGGACCCTGATCTCCTGATCAATTGTTCTATATTCTTAACTTCCTCTATTAGGTGTTTGCTGCCTCTCTTTCATCAAATCCAGTATCTCTGTTATTATTCATTTATTTAAAATATTGTGATGTTTTACAGAAAATAATGATCAGGAAAACACTCACTACAACTTTATTACTTTATTGTCAATGTCCTGCTTCTGTATTCACCTTTGGTGTTAATTTGGGGGTTTAAGTCTCTGATCCATAGTGCCTCTAGAGTCATAAGATAGTATTCTCCTCTAGAAGAAGAAGTTAGAAATTATACATTATCCTCATTCAAGATGGTATCACATTGCTCAAGATGTTTTCTCATTGGTCCCTGATTTCTTGTATGTTCACGGAAGCGGGTTAGCATATGTCGGGTGGTTTGCCCAACATAAAATGCATCACAGCACGGACATTTAAGTTTATAAACTACTCCACTCCGGATAATCTTTTCAACTGGGGGATCAAGTGAAGGCATAAATGTTTTGATCTTTCTCAGTCTTTATAACAGTGCATGGAGTATCGATTTGATGTAACGTTCGAGCAGAATCTTTTGTGCACTTTCCTCTATACTGGATGAAAATTGGATATTTCTTTATCTCTTGATTTGTCTTTTTTGTTTGTTGAGATGTTTTATTCTCTGGTTCTGTCAGAATCTTTTCCAGAGTCCCATTTATAATGGTAGCATAGCAATCCGGTGGATATTGATTTCTTTCTATTAACTTGGCCTTTTCTAAACTATCATGAAAATGTTTCCAGGTAATACAAGCTCAGTGAATTCTATAGACAAATCCAGAATTCTGTAGACAAATCCAGACACTACAGATCTTTTATATTTCTTTGGAGTTAAAGCATAGTAATTCATTATGAGACCAGTATCAGTTGGTTTATTGTACCATGTTGACAAAAGTTTTCCCTCTGAGTTTGTGATCTTTATGTCCAAAATATTTGTAAATGTATATATAACTTAAGTTGTATTTTATTATAATTTGTAGATAAATGTCTGTTTTGTAGATAAATGCTATCAATATCCATTTATTTTGTTTTTGTTTTCGGGGTTTTTTGAAATACTTTCTTTGCTACTGTTACCACTGACTCTATGAAATTATTCCAGCTTGACCCCTCACCTTTATCTTCCAGAGGCTCAAATCGGTTTTCGACAACCATATTAAATCCTTCCCTTATGTTGGTATCTTCCATCAATGGTGCATAGCATAGTTTTGGTGCAGATGTTGGCCCCTCTAACTTCTTTTGCTTTAACTTCATCTTATATATCACTGGTATATGATTACTCCCACAGTCAGCACTGGGATATGCTTTGCTGTGCTGGACTGCATTCCGAAATCTTTTATTGATTGCGATATAGTCAATCTGGTTCTTTATATAACCTCCTGGACTTTTCCATGTCCAGTCTCCTTGGATGTTCTTCAAACCATGTATGTGTTATAACCTGTTCATTCGATGCACACCACTGAACAAATCTTTCTTCTCTTTCATTCTGTTTTCCTATCACATCACTATCCTGTTCATATCCCACTTTTGCATTCAAATCGCACATTATGATGAATATCTCTTGTGACTTCCATTGGCGTCGAGCCTGTTTAACTGTTTCATGAAACTTATCAATCTCACCTGCACTCTCGGATGTTGCTTCATGGACAACAATGATAGAATTATTAAATTGCTTTCCTTGTAACTTCACCAATAATACTCTGTCGGATATCTGCCAGTAACCTAAAACATACCTTGCACTTTCCCTATCTAGTACAAGTCCACCCCCTCTTTCATGCTTTTCACTTCCTGAATATATCGTACGATGTTCCTCACCTAAAAAATTCCCCCATGCCCTTCCGT
Organism: Morbakka virulenta; assembly: GCA_003991215.1. Classification (NCBI taxonomy): domain Eukaryota; kingdom Metazoa; phylum Cnidaria; class Cubozoa; order Carybdeida; family Carukiidae; genus Morbakka; species Morbakka virulenta. The sequence goes on along the minus strand of RDPX01000107.1, from coordinate 658,000 downwards.
CTGGTTTCACATATTCCGAGGGTGTTTACATCAAGTCTCGTCATCTCTTGTTCTACATTTTCTAACTTCTCACTCTGATACATTGTTCTCACATTCCATGTGCCAATTCCGATAGTATCTCTGTTTGAGATAGCGTCAGTCACTGGATAATAGTCTAATGTCTCCTGAGGCCCAGGTAGAAATCATTCCTTGAGAAAATGACCCTCTTCAGGCCGTTAACTTTCATTTTTAATCTGTGCATTACCATGAATATTCTTGGGGTCTACAAGCAGTGGTTTGCCATTTCCTTTTGCCGGGTGGGTTTAAAGAGATCACCACCTTCTTTCTTAGAAGATCATCTGCTTGCAAGCAACCATTGTCTTCTGAGGTCGTAGCTTATCTGCCTTTCCCACCAGATAGAGTAATACAATATCATGACATTGAGAAAGAAAGTGTAGCTGAGCAAGGAGGAGATAAGTTTTCGATATATCTTTGAATGCGAGTAATACCATTGTCAACAGGGTAATTTGCTAGGACCATCGTAAAACTGTAATAACAATCGATCGTGAAATTAATAACCTTTTTTGTTTCTAGTATGTCTTCAGATATTTAACAATAAGAACAGGATATGTGGGAGCTCTAAGTTTGAAAATTATGTAATGTTGACTTTCCATGGTACAAGTGATGCGTATTATTTATCGCTTCTTACTGTTCATCTTCTTGTCTTTTGTTCTTATATATTCTGCCTATCGAAGAAAACACTTCTTTGCAGGATAACGGTTCTTTTAACCTTGTAAGCATATTTATTGTTTTTCTGTTTGGTACTTAAGTATTTAGAAGTCACAACTCAACAATCTGTTTCATAAATGACAAATAGTGCTTATTTCTATGTCAGTCAACACTCTACATGATTACAAGCCAAGCGGCTGGGTGTACTGCTAATCAAAACAATATCACTCAATCTTTTCCTTTTACTAATAAGGCCTTTAAACGACTTATCAACGATATACTAGTGGAATTCCTGCAAAGCCCATCTCTTTTTCAAAGTTTGGTTCCGACTTGAAGGGTCTGCATAAAACCTCTGGAGATCCCCTAGGTATTTGATCAAGTGTGGCATGCTGGCTTGTTTCATCAAGCTTCATGAACGTTCTGGTATTGGTTGAAGGGTCTGTGAATTCAGTTAATCCTTTCTCTGAGATCGAAAAATACATGCCACACTGGCTAAAATTACATCTTATGAGTATTCCATTACTGGCTTTTCTCAAGTTCATATTCTTCGTTCGTCTTTTCCTTCTTTATATCAACCATCTTCCTGTTCACTTCACTTCGTCAACATCAATGTTGATGACACTACCATATTTTGGCATTGGTTTCAAGGGAGGTCGAGGAGGAATAAATCAAACTAGTAAAAGATTTTGATTTTGATCTTTGTACTGTCAGAGAATAGGAACGATAGAGGCTCCTTCCTTTCAATGCGGCAAAAGGCAACTAATGTCATTTAATAGTTCACTTTGCTATGGGCGTTTTCTAACAAAGTTTGGTTCTTTGCATCGAGTTAGAAAGCACCTCTGAGCCCATTTTGCATTTCTATCGATCTCACTATGTGTTCTTGCATGAAGTACTGTTGTCACACCATGTCCGGTACTCCCTCAACTCATCTTAAAGCTATTGATAGAGCTAGAAATGAGTTTCTAACATTATAGGCCCAGTTCTGCTACTACCCTTTTAATATAATCTCATCGATGAATTGTGGCTTGTATAGGTCTTTTCTACAGGTATTATCATTAGAAATATTTTGAACTTCTGATGACTTTTCCTCGCTTATATTAGACCAGTTTGTTACACCTCCTGTGACTAGAATTTCTCAACATCTTTTTAACACGGGTGACCTTTATGAATTTGTGTGATGAACTTGTGAAAAAAATAGCTTTTCACAGAACATTCGGTTAAGTTAATTAGATGTGAAAAAGGTTAATAGGCTCAGTCAAAAAGTAGAGAAAAATTTGAAAGCCCACAAATGTGTATCGAAGATGCATTTAAAACCTCACAAAAGTAGGACAATAAATACATAAAGCTCACCGGCGTTAAAAATACGTTGAGAAACCATATGTAAACCAAGTAGTTAATTATCTTTATTAAATGAGAGGCACCAAACAGGTAAAACCTACAACATTTATTGATATCGTGTTTACATTCATAACAACATTTGAATAGGGCTTATCAGTTTTTATATATATAGTCAACAATATATTGTGGTGTCGGGAGCGCAATTCGAATTTTGACACAGAGGCTGACAACAATCACAATTTCTTTTTTCATTAATATGACTGTGTCATGTAGCGACAGGTGCCGTTACTAAACTACGATTAAATCACCTGCATAGCAAGCAACCAATAAGCTTCAGTTTACATTTCATAAAAGGAAATTTCGCTACAAGTCACTGGTTGGCCAATAAAGAAATCACTAAATAGTTGAAAAACAATGCCATAGCAACTAATTTTCTGTGCATAATAAATAGTAGTGGCACAAAATAANCTTTAGTATATATATATATATATATATATATATATATATATATATATATATATATATATATATATATACATACTAATATACATATACAATAGATCGATATAGATAAATTTGTACATAGACACATTCATGACGTTGTGAAAACTTGTAAACTAGTGGGATTGGGATTTTACTGAATATGTGTCAGCCTTGGTGGATGCTACATTAATTGGTTACAAAGGTGCGAAAAAATGCAAAGGAAATGAATAAGATCGTTTTGATTGATTGTGGCAAAAAATCGTAATAATACTACCAAAACAAATCTGGTAGAGACTTGGATGTAACTTTTAAACTCGCCATAAAGAAGTCCTATCCTTCAAAAACCTAAACAGCAACCCATTTATACATATTTCTTTAAAAAACTATAAAGGCTCTTTTTGAAAGGATATCGAGCACTCAGGTTACGTAAACTTGAAACGCCAACGTTTATTTAATACCTCTCAGAAATATTTAACAATCGTCTCTCTTTCATATCTTTTATATTAAAGGGACGAATTCAAGAATATAAGAATCAGACATTTGTGAATCAGCTAAAAAATAACACCAAAAGCAATAAAAACTTTATTATTAACACCGATGTGTCGATAAAAAAGATATGCTCCTTTACAGGTTATTCAAAATTTCAAAATTACACGCTCATAAATATTCTCAGTACAAATTTTAGAAAACTGAGACGAATATCACCAGTTTGCAAACCGTGCAATCAAATGTCAATTCATTAAGTAAATACTGACTTTCACTTGTATGTCCATTTGGACACATCATCAATCACACTGTATTCTAAATACACGTTAACGGAGTAAGTATATATTTAAAACAGAAAACAACTTTATGCTAGATCTGAAGTCAGTATTACTTCTTTATGAACCTTAAATAATCCAACATTGTAACAAAATTTATGATCTAAATTATGTACACAAATTAAATACAAAAAAATATAGCATAAATTGAAGTGAGCATTGGGAGTTGAATAAAACAGCATTTTAAACATCTTAAATACTCAAAATCCGTTCTGAAATTATACTTTAAAGGCAGCACGGTAGCAGGTAATATAACACAATATAAAAAAAACTGTATGTACGCACATAAACAGCTGCATATTTCTCCAGAGTAGCAACATTACAGAAAAATATGATATCAAGTTTAATTTTCTATTAGATAATGCTTCCTTGAAGGTGAAAAAAGTCCCCAGAAAATACAAGAAACATTTATTTTAAGCTTTCGGCCATGCAAGCATTTGCTAGCAGAATTAATAAAAGACAAAGTCATGCAAATTTATGTATCCAACTACATATAATTACAAAAAATACAATATATGAACATGAATATCTATATATCAATGTATATCTGTAGTAGTAAGTAGCTACAGATACTAAATATACCAAGTAATAGATGGCAAAATAGATAAATATAGGAATTATTGAAACATATATTCTGTTATCACAAGAATTCGAAGACTGAGACTTCTTTATTTAGAGTCATAGCATCAAAAATCGTATGAAAATAATGGTGGTGCACTCTCCTTTCATCTTTTCCTGCCATCTCCCCAAACAGTTTTTCATCTTAAACACCCAATGTCTTCACCTTCAATTAATCCTATTACCTTCAATATTTCTCTTTATCTTCTTCTTTCCCATTCCATATTTCCCTCAATAATATTCCTTTCACATGCCTTCTTTCTATTTTCTATCCCTGATATCCTCATTATTTTTATTCAAAAAGCATTTTCAACGCTTCAAGCAAAATTTAAGATACCTGGGCAAAGACAATGAAACTATATGGCTGCTGAAGCCCAATGAAGATGGAATCTCATTTCAATCTTAATGGGAACGAAACCATTGAACTTAAAACTCCATTCACAAACAAGTCAAATTCAAATAATCAATCCAACGCTGCTCAATTGATAAGAATCTCTGTTGCAAAAAGTAGGGAATATTAGTTTCCAATGACGTGGTCAATTTTGGAACAAAACACATCACATGTTTCTACCGTGCATAGTTATTATGTTCCCGATACTACAGTAATACAGTATTACATAATTTTATGATATAAAAATTTACCTAGGATACAAAAGTCGAATATATGTACATAAAAATCAATACAAAATCACTGGAAAAACTTGCTGACAGGTTATACTAAATGCTTAGAGCATTTTTAAACATGTCTTTAAAGCAGCATCTGGTGAAAAATGGAGTAAATGGGCACATTACACCGATCAGTGTTATAATAAGAGGCAGGAAAGTGAGGTTCACTGGGCATTGCTATATGAAAGTGAGGTTCGCTGGGTACTGCTAACTAACAACAATCAAATGACAAATGACTTATTTATTGTATCAATGCAGTAGTGGCCGAGCGGTTAAATCAACTGATTATCATACAAGAGTTCCGTGCTTCGAAGCCTGGCCACGTCCCTCAAAATACTGCGCCCAATTTGCTTCTGTTATCGCCATACTACTGAGTCTGTAGTCGAAATATAGAATCGGGAGACGGGAGAAATCCATAAATCAAAAAAGATATAAAAATACGAAGAAAAATAATATATCAAATAGGAAAAGTAATTTTTTCCTTCTTAAAGTGGCTTCAGGTCTGGCACAGGGTGAAAGGCAAAAAAAGTATCTATCCATAGAAAACGCCTGGTGAGCCACCAGAAACACAGGATGGCTAATTCGTAGTCAATTTATAACCTGTAGCCCTAACGAACTACCAGCATTAATAATTGACGGAGACAGATGAAGAAAACTCGCTAAAGAAATCCGATTTCGTCCGAGTCGAAAACAAAATAATACACCTATTCTGAATTAGTCTGCTGTATGGCAAGTGTATATGCGTGTATGAATAGGCTATACATATAAGGTCAAAATGAAGTGAGAGATGTGGTTTGTTCCTACTTTTATGGACTAGAAACACCAAAACAAGGGCTGATATTTTCTGCTCGTTTGAAGACGAACAGTCAAAAAGGGCTTATCTGTACAAAAATCAACCAAAGGAATATAACGCTACTGTATATGATTGCTGCTCCAAATTTTTAAGTACAACGGTCGGGTGTCTTAAAAATATTTGATATTTAATACACTCGAACAGATAAACGGTCTGAACGTCCTAGCAAATAAAACTTTTATTTTCCTTCCAGAGGAAATAATCCAGAACAGGAAAACAGACTATTTCTGCCTGGTGATTAAAAGTGTGTGAAATTGTTGGTATATCTTACCTCATGTCTTTATTCAATACCTCTACAAAATGATCTAATATTAAGAAAATGTTATATTCTACGGGTGGCTACGTTAAATCTCTTCATCGATAACATATCGTTTATGATATCGCTGCCCGGGGAGTTTAGGATACTCTACGTTTTAACAGACACCTTACGTGATAAAGTAAAAGGCTCTTCGTAGTTGAAACGTTTCCTCTGATCAAGACCATTGAAGCAACCATTTGAATTTCTGGCGTTCCTGTAGATTTTTCTTTTCTTTTCAACGTTGGTAATTAAATAGCCAACTGGTCACATGAAGTACTATGATACAGTACACATAGATACGATGGGATGGTTAGCTACAGATGGGCATTACAATGAAACGTAGCTTGACGTAAACCCATTAAGTATACTTGTGAAATGACAAACAATGACATATCATGTTGTGCGGGGTCTATAAATGGTACCATATATCACTGGAAAATGTTTTACTTGAATTTTTAGAAAACCTCCATATTTCTCAGATTTTCTGTTTCATGATGTTTGCCGATTTTAGCAGAGGTTTAACGTAATCCTTTTCACATATGATATAAACGGGAGCATATTCAGAAGTAACAGTGCGTGAAGACAGAAAGCTGACATTTCACCAGTCCATCTTGTTCGGCGTACTTCATTCGAAATGTACCATTTAACTAGAAAACTGTCGAAGAAAAAAGAATAAAAGAGGTAATAAAAGGTGGATGTTGTATGTTTAAATTATTAAAAATGACAAAATTGTACAATCTTAACAATCCTGTTAGATTAGCTTTTCCGAATTTTCAAAATGCAGTCTGTCACACAATCCCACAAGTGATACTCAGTAAAAGCTATAACATAAATTAAAATAACTAGACAATAGTACCTGAGTGGCTAATCATTAGTTTAGCATGCTTTGAGTGTGAGGGTAGGTCACCTTACAGGAAGAATTTCACTCAATTTGTTTCTCCATTATAAGTGGAAGACCACTGACCTTGTGCATGATTCCGGAGAAAGAAATAGGAGAGAGAAAAAATCCCAACAAACACAAATAATACCTAAGATATACTACCATGGCTGAAAAGAATTTTATAAGGAAAAATTTAATTCACACATGTAACCTTCCCAGGTGGCTAACAGATTTTAATTGCTTTAAAATACTATTTGAATACGTGTATACCGTAATTCTTCTAGTAAACGCCACTTTCTATTAGACTCTTCCTCTACTGGGCACCCCTTCCGTTAGGTACCCTTTCTAATAGATGCCACCTTTTAAATAACATTTTTATCAAACGTCCCCTTAGAGAGGTATTTACCTGAAATATAACATCTTGTTACCCTGTCAGCCTTTAAGAGTAAACTCTGATTTAACAGAAACCAAAAAAGTAGAGGTGTTTTCTTATTTTATTGCATAAAAAAGAAATTGTTGATATACATAATTTTAAAAAAATTTAATGCTAAAGTAGGAAAGCCATTTTTGCGTTTGGCAAGTTTGTTTTCTAAAACTTCTGAATATCTTTTAATACCTGTTACAAAGACCAGCTGGTGCGATTAATTCAATTTTCCTATATCCTTTTCCATTTATCAACGCTTTTAATTTGTTCCCTGGGTCCTGTTTGATGAAATAATGGCATAAACCTGAAATTCCTAATAGTGTATGTCCAACGATGAGATCATTTTCAAAAACACCAACAGAATATTTATCGTATTCTTTTGCTTCCTTTATGTAGTCTGAAGCTGCCTCAACCACCTCCTCAACCGCTGCATTCCATTCACATAAACATGATGGGCAAGAATGATAAAGAAACCAAGCTCTTCTAGTCCGTCTTGTAATCAACTGAAAACGGTGTCTCTGCAGCAGTTCGAGGCATGTTTGCATACCCTAACTGCTTTGATAAAGCAAAACCAAATTTGTCGAGTCTCTGAATCCCAAATAAAGAGTTAATTCCACTGAAAAAATGTTTTTTCCAACTGAAACGGGGCGTGTTAACGATAAATGTTGTCTCTCCACGTCCGCCAAGATTTTATTGAAATAGCTGCACGCTAGCCTTTCGCTTATGGACTGTCATAATTTACTTTCAAATTTAGGCGTCATTGCAAATTCCGGCGCATGTAAGTACCAGTGTGACGCATTAATGTTTGACCAGAGTTGCTCAGCAAGACCAGTGTACAACAGTATTCTTGTAGTTTTGTGCACTTTGCATCAAGTGATTTGGAGCGAGGTAACAATTCTTTTTTTTTGCGTTTGAATATCAGCGAATTGTGTGCATTTTTCTGTGAAGAGATAATTTTTTATTTCTTGAACACGGAGAGCATTACGGCATGCCGTATAAACCAACCCTTTCAATTTCCATAGTCTCTCGACAGCACATGACCCTTTCAAACAAGGTTCCACGTACGAGACTTTCAATGGACCAAAAAACACACCACTGGTCCAGTCAATAGTCTATGCCAGAGTTTTGTGCCAACCAATCGACGCTTTATTTCGACTTCAACCTGTAATCACGTCATCTGACATGAGCATTCCTTTGCAAGGGTGGACAAGGTGAATACTTCACTGCCTAACATGTCCCGTCTGGCTGTTGGTGTTGCCTAAAGCTCCGTACAAAATTAAAACCTCAGGGTCTTACCACCTCGTGCAGCAGGCCCATAGATCTCTCCGTGATGTTTATTTCTTTTCTAAAAAATATTACGTGAACACAGAATGATGGCTGAAAAACCAAGTGATTTAGCTTCTTCCAAAGGAAAGAAAAAGCGTTCTTGTACCATGGAAGTCAAAAAACAAGTTGTTGCTTATGCTGAGGGGAAGGGGAACAGATCTGTTGAATCACATTTTGGCTCGAGGCGTAAACGTGTTAGGAAATGGGAAAAGGGCATTAGAAAAATCAAATCAACCAAAGCAAAAAACAAGTTGAAAAACGAGAAAGAAAATGCATCTATGAAGATCAAAAGGAGAATATAGTGCACTTGATATAAAAAAAACACGAAGTAAAATGTTGCATGCCAGTAGGAAAATAATTAGGTGTTAAGCTAACAGCATGTTCAAGGGAAAAAACGAAGACCCTACCACTCAAGATCCTTTTATTGGTAGCAGTGAGTGATGTGAAAAATTTATACAAAGATACGGAATTTCTCTCCGTGAAAAAAACTACAATTGCTTAGGAAACTGCATAAAAGGATTTATTCTATTTGATTGTAAGTATCATATCATAGATTCTGCACACCCTTTAACTCCAAAAACAGTTCCATCTTCACAATCCTGATATTATTGCTGTGGATTTAACACCTGTTTGTTGTGACATGGTGTCCAACACCACTGTCGAAAAAACTGATTCCGAAGATCCGATTTAATATACAGCACACGACAAGCTCCGTGTTCCTGCGGATGGAAGTAAATTGAAGCCTTCCATTCAATTAAAATAAGCTTAAAGAGAAAGCAAAGCCCTTCACAAAAATTTTAAAAGCAAATATAGAATTGCTAGCTCTCCTGACTGGTAGGTGAAAGAACAATTGACCCTGCAATGGTGCGACGGTATTTTGGGTAAATCTTCTGTTCATAAATATTTGTTAGTGTGGGACTCCTGTTAAGCGCATTTTACAGATGAAATAAAAAATACACTGTCAAAATTGAAAAGTTGTAGCTGATGGATCCAGTAAATACATTGAAGTACCAGATATTGTCTGGGATAGGGTTTAATTTGGGGGGAGAGGGTGAATAAATTAAAGAATTTTATGATGATTGTGTCGCTAACAGAAAACACAAGTATACAGACGGAGGTTGTTAAAATGAAGCCAGTCTAATAAGCGTGATGGTTGAATGGGTAAATCAAATCTTGGTAGGATAGTATTAAGGAAACAATAGCGAATTCTATGAAAGTGTGTGGTCTGGTGCACCTGATGGGACTTAGGATGAGTTGATCACAGACTTTGAATAAGGCAAAAATTTGAAGCAGCAAAGGCTTTGGTTGCCAGTCAAATGCTGAATTTCGTTGATAAAGTACTGCGGCGAAATTCATTTGAAATATCAGATGACGACATAGCAGACGCTGCGCCGAATTTTAATATTATTGACGGTGATGATATGGATAATGATGTTGAAATGGTATTGACATGGTGTAAAATGTATGGATATTTAATAATGAAATAGCATAAAAAAGCTTAAAGAACGAATTATTTTTTAATGTCTAAATATCTGTTTGGCAAAAAATCCAAAATTTGATAAACTTCTCCTTCACGCCTTCCTCGATGAAAAACCCTTCTGAAAGTTAAAGAAATATAATAAACACCTTGGGCGTTTATTCGGACCATTACAGTAATGAAATGAACTCTTTGCCTACTTCCTTTGCTCTTTCCTATTATCTCAAGTTTACAAGCTTGCCTTTTCTACTTGCGAATTTCTTATTATTCTCTCACTCTCTTTTGCTTAAACGAAGTAGCTTAATACATAAATTGTGGTTCCTTGAATCATTGAGTTAGCATAGTCACATATTTTTCTTTCCTTCATCTTGTTCTTCGTCTCCTTCGTTATTAATTCAAATAAGCAATACAAGAATAACAACATAAAAACAATTTCAAAATACCAATATCAGTGTTAAATACCAAATTTAACAAAATGCCATTATTTCAGTTTTCACCTTTGATTCTACCATAGCAGACATCTTTATCTCTTCTCTTTGAACTTCTATAATACCAATGAATTCCTCTATATATATCGACATTGAATTCTTCCCTAAGTTAATATTTAATTTATTTCGAAATCCCAACAGATGTGGAGCGCAGATTACACCCGTCAAATGAAAACAAAGTCATCGAACCACAAATAATTCTTCGGCTACCTCTCCCAATTGAAAAAAAAGTTAGGCAAATAAAACCGACACAAAAAAATCCCCAACGGGATGAGAAACTTATTAAGATAAATGCCTATCTATGCAAAATATCCACTTAGCTGGTATGACTAATTCTTTCACAACAGTAAGTAGTCATGACAAATCTATATTGACAGACAAGAAGGATGAAATCCTGCTTAGGAAAGCGCCAGCAACAAAGCTACTTAAAAGGTGCTTATCTAGCAATGTTATTATTAATACCTACATTCTCCCAGTTGTTTCATATGGGCTTGATTGTGTCAACCGGATCTCGTTGTTATGTAAGAAAATTGAGACCTTTCAAAACAATATGATGAGAATTGTGGCAAATAAGACACTCCTTGATTATGTAAAGACAGATGATCTGAGAGAAAAAACAGCATTGAAGCCCTTGATATGTACAGTCAAAATAGAGTTTTAAAGTTAAATGGGCATATAAAACCCTTCCAAAGAAGCTGTCAAGAATAAGTGTGAAAGGAATGATCCCAGAAAAAAGGTGCAGAGGCCACCCACCAACTCGTTTGATGGACAATATAAGGAAATGGTCTAGTCTCAACATTCAAGAACTAAATGAATCCATGAGAAAAAGAAAAGCTTGGAGAAGAATAAAGCATGTTGGTGCACAATCCACCGCAGGTGGAGGAAACGTATGATAATAGCAATATTATTACAACTTAGAGATAATTTTGAGCAAAAACAAACAAATATGGACATACAGACAAATAAAGTAAATGAGTGTGAGTGTGTTATAATTTAACTATAAAAACGTACAAAAACTGTAGCTCAATCAAAAACTATACCTGCAGCTTGATATTGTGTCGTTTGAGCTTTCTTATTCTCGTCTCTTTGCTTCTGGTTTTTCTGGAATCGCTTAGTAAAACTATTGTTTTTTGCTGCTTGCTTTAACTTAGATCGCTCTGTCTACATTTGCAATATAAAGAAAAATAACGTATGAAGACATTGTGAATTTAAAAAATGAATGTAAAATCTATTGAAAATAATAATAGTTGAAAATAATTCTCAAATATTTTTTTAAAAATTCTTGAATTCTTTAATATTGATTCATAACTTGCTTTAGTTTGATCGTAGATACTCGAAGGTAGACTAAAGTTCATCCTTAGTATTTTATACGAAAACCTAATGTGAGAGACATTTGCTCCTGGGTGCTTGTTCAGCCATTGTCGAACAAACCTGGTGATCAAACTGTCACAGTTTTCAGTAATGATGGTAACAACGTCTTTCTTCAGACCAGTATTTTCCATTTTAAACGAGAAAAAAGCTATTTGAAAGATTCTCCATCAGCTATTAGTGGTATCACTTGGTTCATTGCTGTGAGCTGTGACTGGTGACGCATACTTGACATCTTACTTTTCCGTATACCAAATGTGGGGTATTTGCTAACTTTTATCATAAAGTCAGCCCACACAGACCATTTCGTGAATAGGTTAAGCAGGTACTTGTTATCGGTTTCCGAAGATGTGATGATGCCAGTGTCACTGGGAGACTGATTAATTTTATGGAGACAATGCACTATCAAAAATATAACCCATACATTTTAAGTTTTCTTGGTTTACTATAATTACCAATGTATTGAAGCAAAGGTTAAATATTAAAGGTGTGAGATTATCACCTTGTAACACTCCCCTTCTAACTGATATCGGAGATATAACAAAGCTATCTGTAGCAAATACAAACAGGAAAGTTATTATATATTTCCATGGTAAGTGCTGCGATTTCGGTTGCAAGGTGGTGAAATTTCAGAACACTTGGGATTAAATTATGATGAACATCCCCAAATGCATTTTTCAAATCCACCTGATGACTAAAGGTGTTTGTTCAACTCTAGCTTGGTTGATGATGAAATTAAACTCTCTGTATGCTTTAAGGTACCCGATAAGCCAGACAAATGATTGATTTCAGTTAATGATCCGAAATTATCGAAGTTATTGGGATTACCATTTTTGTGTGCTAAGACATATAAACCGATCTTCCAGGATTGTGGTATGTTTTGGTCTTTCCATGCTTTGTCAATAATTTCCCATACCATTGTTCTTATAATCGGGTAGTTATCTAGAATAATGGTACTCATTTGATCAAATGGTCAAAGAGAAGAGAAGACCGATGGTCCTATTTCATTTAAGACTTCCGTTATTTCAAGGTCGGTTGGTGACAACATGTCAAATCTGTGCGTTGGTTTGCTTAATCTTTTCATTCATGTTGGTAATATAAAGTTTTTCCTTTTGTTCTTCGATTTGAGTTTAATACGGAAGTACGTAAATGAGGTTTTTTCATTGACACTTCGACAAATCTTTTGCTTGGGTTCAAAGGTTTCCAGGCAATACTTCTAAAAGTAACCTTTGTTCATGGACGAATGAATTATTAGTACCATGCGACCAAATCATCCTTGAATGCAACAATCTACTGATAAAAGTTATTTTGTCACAATTGGAAGACATGATTTCAAATCTTTCGAAAGCTTTTTAAGTTTACGATTTGAAAAAATTTAATTATCACCAGAATAGTTCTTTTCAGGAGTTTTAGTTGCTGTACCATATTTATTGGAAAAGTAATCGTAAAAGAAAAGTATTAACTGTTCAATTACTGCATTCGTTTAAGTTCTCTATACGATTCCCATGAGGGATTATCATTGAAAATATATATCTTGGCAAATTCCCAATCTTCTTTTGTTGTCAGTGATTTTATTTCTTCCAATCATTCAATAACAATAAAATAAAATGATGATGATGATGATAATAATAATAATAATAATAATAATAATAATAATAATAATAATCTTAAGCTTTTTGTTATATATTATTATTATTTCATTATTATCATTATCATAACCATTATTATTATTATTATTATTATTATTATTATTATCTATTTTTCTTAAATAAGTACTTTTGTTAAAGAACTTCATAGAACCGGGTTATTACCAATAACCTAAGGTACCAATCCATTCGTGCATGTACGCTTCTTTCACGTTTCTCTTTTTTCATGTCTGAAGGTATTAAGTTGTGATAAAAAAAATATAATGGGTAAAAATATAAAAAATGCGAAAAAAATGGCACAAAATTATCAGGTAAAAATATTGAAATTTGGCATAAAATAAAGGTGTAAAATTTATTATACAGTAAATGATTTATAGAATTTATTGATCTTTTATCAGATTGAAAGAGTTCTTCTAAGGATATGGAGAGTACTATTTAACACTATTTTTTGTATTTCAGTGAGTGATAATTTTCCTGGGATATCGTTTACATATTTCTGCGTTCCCTTCTTAACCATGCTAAGTATTCCAACTATGACCAGAATTGTTTTTGGTTTGAATTACCACATCCTCGACACTTCAATTTGAAGGTCTTCAAATTTACTGAGCTCTTAAAATTCTTTTGCAGATACGTTGTTGTCAGATGCTATACTCAAATCAATCATTTTATACGTTTTACTTTGCTTGTCGTTGATAACAATGTCCGCCCTATTAGCTTGGGTGGTTCGGTCAGTTGTCATCTGGAAATCCCATAGAATAGCCACGTTTGGCTTATCAAGAACAGGTAAAGGTATATGCTCATACCACTTCTCCGTTGTTTCGATGTTATAGTGGTTACAGATTTTCCAGTGTACATATTGACCGACATGATTGTGTCTGTTGGTATACTCATTTGGCTCAAGGATGGAACAGCCTAAAATGAGGTGGTTTCAGTACTTTTGTTACAGAACGTACACTTCTCGTCTGCACCATTATGAATCACATTCGCCTGATAATTCCTCGTAAAGAATGTTTGATCCTGAGCAGCGACAATAAACCTTTCCGTCTCTGCCCTTAGACCAGCACTTCTCAGCCACTGATGAGTGTCTTCTAAATCAACATCAGCTTTCGGGCTTCGAAATGCATATTGGCCATGTAATGGTTTTGACTTCTAGGTATTGTCTATAGCCTTCCTTTTCTCCTGCAAATCTTTTGAATTTGCGGGCATTCCCAGTATTCTTCAATCTTCCTTCCACCTCAATTTCCAAATCAAGGTCTAGCTCTCGCGCAAACCGTTTCATTTCCTTAACAACAGAATGAGAATCTTTTTTATTTTCATGGCTAAACATGAACTGCAACATCCAACCTTCTGATAGATCTAAATATCGGAAAAGGCCAATTGTGGACGTCTTATAAGAAAGTTCGAGTCGTGTCAATCCTCTCCCACCGGATTTTCAAGGAAGGTAAAGACGTTCAACGTCGGCTTTTGGGTATTTCATTTAAAATGTTGTCGGTAATTTCCTAATCTTGGTGTCTAATCTTCTTATTTCGGTATGGTTCCAATCAATTATATTAAATCTGTATGTAATGACAGGGGCAGCTAATGTGTTGTATGCCGTGACTAGGTTTTTGGAATTTCGCTGGGTCTTGAAAACAAATCGTATCCTTCTTAAAAGCCCCTTTTTAAGTTTTTCTTTCATTGTAGCATGTTGGGTTACATTGGATTCGTCAACACCAAGGTACTTGTACACATTCCCTCCTCCAGATCTTTAATCATTGTTTCCTCATCAAGTCTAACATTGTTAGTCGTCACTAGTTTCATTTTTATAAAAGTGGCTTTGGCACGCTTACTCAACCCAAACTCCATACTGATATCATCACTGAAACCTTTCACAATCCTCAACAGTCCTTCAAGTTCTTTATCACCTTTTCGTACAATTTCAAATCATCCACGTTAAATACATGTGAGACTTTTTTAGACTCGACCTTATACCCATATCTAGAAGAGTTCAGTTCGAGTGATCGAGGTATTAGTGACATACAGAAGAGTAGTGGAGATAGCGAGTCCCCTTGAAAGATCCCTCTTTTAATATGATGATATCATTAGTAAATGTACCGTTCTCATGTGTTAGAATTAAACGTGTCTTTCAATTTTTCATGCTGTGTTTCAGAAAACCAATAACTTTGGGCGATACTTCAAATAATTCTAAAGACTTAAGGATCCAGTCGGGTGGAACGCTTTAAATGCTTTTTATTGTAGTCAATCCATGCACAACTCATATCTCCTTTTCTTTTTTCTCAATTTTCAAGAGGCATTTTGTTTACTAGCAATTGATCCTTGCACCCGTACGACCCACGTCTGCATCCTTTCCGTTCGAGAGGAAAAAGGCAGTTTCATTCCGGGTGTGTATAAGTTCTGTTTTGTATGATCTGGACGAATATGTAATTGGGCCGTAATTTTTGGCATGGTTCGTTAAAATATTCTTGGCCAGTAAATATGTTGTTCCTTCGCATAGCGGCTCTGGTTTTTTTTCACGTTTATGCATAAGTTCATTCTGTAAGGCTGCGAGTTTGGCATGGGACGAAGATAGAACATTTTACCAAAGGTTCGGAACTTTATCAATTCCAGGTGACTTCCCTTTTGAGAATTAGGCTTATGCTGCTCTCAGTTCCGTTACAGTGACATTTTCCCATTCTTGTTTGTTGGTGTTCTCTTTATCTTTATCAGTATTCCCTATCCAGTTTGCTTTTTCATTAAAGTTTTTCTCTTCTTCCCATATGCCTTTCCAAAACTCCTCCACATTATCCTTAGGTGGTGCTTCCTAAATTGTAATTTAATTCTTTCCTATTTCCCTATAAAACTTCTTCGCATCCGTTTGAAAAATATTATTTTGCCTGTAAAAATTGTGTCGCTTACCAAACCTCCTAAGTCGCTGTGCCTTTACTTGCCTAACTTGTTTTAACTCTTCTTTTACACTAGAGATGTCGCTGCTCTTTGCGATCTCATACTCCCTACCTTCCTAGCTTTTCTTGTTTTTGGTTTTCTATTTCTATCAAATTCAGTTACTATTAACATCTCGCTTCTCAACGTTTTCACTTTCAATGCGAACTTTCCATTTTGGTTTTTTACGTTGGTTTTCTCTTCTTGGTCTCTTAGTCTTAAGTTCAAGCTTAAGTTGGATAGTTTTTGCACTTGCATACAAAATGGTGTTGAGATCGTCCATATCTAGGCCAATATCATCACAGAGTTCCTGTATTATCAAGTTTGCCATGGTTAAAAATTTTTCCTGTGATTTTTTCACTTTTATCTTCGTTAGGCTTTCACGTTCATTCATACTTATAGCCTCAACCTTTGGTATATTTACATGTGCAATACTCGTTGTGGCAAATTATGCAATGGTGACTAGCATAATTTGGTCATTTTAAGTGAGGGCAAAAAAATAGTGTAGTAATTCAAGTGGTATTTGCTATAGCGAAAAAAAAGCAGGAAAGGACAGAAGCTGAAATTAAGAGTGACAAGATTAAAAAATACATTTCAAGATCGCTGTGCCAAAATTTACGGAGGCAAAAAAACCTAAATATACCAAACGCAGCTTAGATAAGGCCCTCTTTACGCATTGAAAAATCTTACTATCATGCCTGCTGGCTTTCTGCTGGGTGAGAAGAAAATTAGAAAACTGTAAGACACAATAGCTTATTTAAGTAGTACCACATACTTGCGTTTCAATATTCCACCTTAAATCTTCCATCCGTAAGTACGACGCTTGGAGCTCCTGAAATAAAAAAACATATGTAGCAATAAGATATTCTCTTGTCTTAACTTTTCCATTCTCTCAAGCGTTCAAGTCGTATTATGTCAAGTCTTTGAACTTAAATAGAGATTTACTCAGGGTCCAATGTCGTGTATAAAAATATTTATTGTCTAAGGTCAATGAATTAAAGCTATTATTACCTTTACGTCGTAACTGGGAGGATTCAGCTCAATTTAATACACGTAATTCTCTTTTTTTACTGGGCCTTTCTAGGGCTTATCTATCAATTTTGTAACCGCTATCATTTTAGCACTCTACCTATTTATCTATCCATCTATCTATCTATCTATCTATCTATCTATCTATCTATCTATCTATCTATCTATCTATCTGTCTACCTTTCTTTCTGTCTCTGTCTCTGTCTGTCCGTCTGTCTGTCTCTGTCTCTGTCTGTCTGTCTCTTTCTCCATCTATCTATCCACCTACCTATCTATCTGATCTGCAAACTAAGAAATCAGGTCTGAATTTTGCGCTATGTGCAATCGTTGAGATAACTGGATAGATTATATATGTTATGAATGGTGGATTAGAAATGCATAAAGTGAAATCCACCAGTTTGTATATGTTTATGTGCTAATATTACAAAAGTTAGTTCATATACACTAAACTATTATAAAAGCTATAACAGTGTATACAACAGNATCTATCTATCTATCTATCTGTCTATCTATCTATCTATCTATCTGTCTACCTTTCTTTCTGTCTCTGTCTCTGTCTCTGTCTGTCCGTCTGTCTGTCTCTGTCTGTCTGTCTCTTTCTCCATCTATCTA
This sequence comes from Morbakka virulenta, assembly GCA_003991215.1. Classification (NCBI taxonomy): domain Eukaryota; kingdom Metazoa; phylum Cnidaria; class Cubozoa; order Carybdeida; family Carukiidae; genus Morbakka; species Morbakka virulenta. The sequence goes on along the minus strand of RDPX01000107.1, from coordinate 640,046 downwards.
TCCACCTACCTATCTATCTGATCTGCAAACTAAGAAATCAGGTCTGAATTTTGCGCTATGTGCAATCGTTGAGATAACTGGATAGATTATATATGTTATGAATGGTGGATTAGAAATGCATAAAGTGAAATCCACCAGTTTGTATATGTTTATGTGCTAATATTACAAAAGTTAGTTCATATACACTAAACTATTATAAAAGCTATAACAGTGTATACAACAGAAAAAGTTATTAACTGTGGACTTGATGCCCCAGTATGTATTCATTCTTCCTCACATAATACTGTTAATTTAGCTGCTAGATGACACTTGGAGTCTGCTATTCCTCCAATGCCACATTCAGCCAATATCCAAGTAGCATTTTGTACCGATCTGTATTCACCATCAAATGAAGAAATATCGGAGAATATCACCTCAAGTGATATTGACACTGGCTTTGTAGTACCCGACACACTAATACTACCCTTAACCAGGCTTAACTGAATGACTTGGCTGAGGATTTAAGACAACCTGAGAAGTTATCAGAACTGATTTTCTCAAGAATGAAATGCGAACACTTGTTGAAACCTGATACCAAGATAACATTTTAACGTAGCAGAGAGGTACAAAATTTTACAATACTTTACTAATAAGAATGACTTAGTATACTGCCACAATGTGCCAGGATTATTAACTGCGATGGAGTTAGAAACAAATGTCCAGCACAAAAAGAGATTGCTTTTGAAAGGTTTAATGAGAAGTGTTACATGTGTGTTGTTAAACAACAGAATTGTTTGGTACCATACCTACTGGCCATTCTGTAAAGGTGAATGTGGAATATGATCGTCTGTGGAATATGATCGAATATGACTGTCTCAGGGCTACTTCTGTATAGTCAAAAAACTGGCCAATATATGTTACTCTGCTAGAAAGCTAATTTAAAAATATTAGAGAACTTCCAGGGCACAATATTTACATTGCATAAAATTCTCTTGTATACAGTATTGAGGAGGTTATCCTGTACAAATATTTACTAAAAATAATAGCAATATTACTACTTTTACTATTTCTACTACTACTACTATTACTACTAGTACTATTATTATTATTACTACTACTACTACCACTACTACTACCACTATTACCACTACTGCTTCTATTACTACCACCTTTATTACTACTATTATTATTACTACTATAATTATTACTACTTTTACTATTTCTACTACTACTACTATTACTGCTAGTACTATTATTATTATTATTATTACTACTACTTCTACTGCTGGTTACTACTAATGTTGCTACTTCTACAAATTCCTATTACTATTAATAGTATTACTTCTGTTACTACTACTAGTATTACTACTACTACTACTACTACTACTACTACTACTACTACTATCATTATTACTACTACTTATAATTATTGACTTTGCCATTCCGTATGAAGCCTGATAGAGCAGAGGGAGAAAGAAAAGTTTTAATAAGTAACAGGATTTAAAGAGAAAAGTTCAGAGACTATGGAATCTGAAAGCGAAGAGTCGCTACAGTCATTGGGGCATTAGGAACACCACCATAAGGCATCAAATGGAGAGTAAACAAACTGGAATTTGAGACAAGAATCGAAGAATTACAGAAATTGTCACCAATATCAAGGAGACATTACCATTTAAAAAATGATGATAACAATAACAACAACACAAATAATAATTAGTAATAATACTAATTAATAATAATAACAATTACAATAATAATTATAGTAATAATAATAATATTGCTAACAACATTAGTAGCTTTAAGGAGAAAAATATGAAACGATGGAAACTCCTGTCAACTTCAAATGGGTCTGAACTGTGTGAAGTAGATGTAAAAAGAGGTATCTTCCAAGGAGACAATCTTCTCCCACTGATATTCGTGATATGCATGATCCCACTGTCTCTTGTCTTGAGAAAAGTGAATGCATTATATGAATGGAGTAAGAAAGAATTCAAGTTGAATCACCTCCTCTTTATGGATGATCTCAAATTGTTTGGAAAGAGTGTGGATCAAATTGATAGCTTAGTACAAATAGTGTTTGTATTCAACAAGGATATTAGCATGGAGTTTGGCTTTAAAAAAATGTGGAGTGATTATTCTGAAGAGAGGGATGTTGGTTAAGTCTGACGGAATTCATTTGCCTACGAAAGATATTATGAAAGAGGTAGATGAAAATGGGTATACCTATCTTGGAATATTAGAGTTAAGTGAGATTAAAACAAAAGAGATAAAATTAAAGGCAGTAGCTGAAAACAAAAAACGGTTGATGTTGGTGTTAAAATCGAAATTAAATGGTAAGAATAAGATCCAAGCTATTAATACCTGGGCAGCTGCACTCTTAAGATATGGGGCAGGAATCATAGGTTGGAAAGTTGATGAGCTGAAGAAGTTAGATAGAACGACGCGAAAGAATTTAACGGTGTATGGGGCTCTACATCCTACGAGTGATGTTGATCGGTTATACTTGAAGAAAAAGACGGGGTAAGAGGCCTGATTGGGATTGAAACATGTGTAAGATTGGAGGAAAACAACTCAGTTTTATATGGTCGTGCGTCAGATGAATTGCTTTTAAAGGGTGTAACAAAAATGGGCATAATTAGAACTGACGATTTAGTACAGAAAGAAGAATTTAAGAGGCAAAATCAAACTAAACTAAAATCTAAGTGGCATGAAAAAAGAATGTGTGGGCAGTTCGATCGTGAAATGCCTGAAGAAGTAGATAGAGAATTGTCTTGGAAATGGATTGCCCATAGTAACTTGGAAGTACAAACAGAAGCAACGATATTTGCGGTGCAAGAGCAGGCACTAAGAACAAATTATATTAAACATGAGATCGACAAAACAACAGAAAATCTGATGTGCAGAATGTGTGGTGAAAAGAGTGAAACTGTACAGTATATAATTTGTGAGTACAAAAAGCTTGCTCAACGCGATTACAAGAGGAGACATGATAACATTACTAATTTTATCCATTGGAAATTGTGAGAAATATGATCTTGAAAGGAAGGTGAAGTGGTAGGAGCACTACCTAGAGGGAGTAGTTGAAAATGATAACATGAAATTGGTTTGGGATATTAACATACAGTGCGATAATGTTATTGAGGCTAGAAGACCTGATCTAATTGTGGTTAAGAAGAAAAGCAAATCTTGTATCATTATTGATGTTGCTGTACCAGGAGATTGTAGGGTTCATGATAAGGAACAGGAAAAGATTGAAAAATATCAAAACCTGAAAATTGAATTAAAAAGGCTTTGGTCACTGAAGAATGCTCGTGTTGTACCAATTGTTGTTGGAGCTTTGGGGTGTGTAAGCAAAAATTTCAAGAGATGGACTGACATGATAAAAATTGAGTTAGACATTGGTATAATACAAAAGACAGCCTTATTAGGAACAGCTAGGAT
>RDPX01000107.1:598587-617840 GCA_003991215.1 Morbakka virulenta | reverse complement strand
TCTCTTAATTAATTGTACTATTTTTTTCTTTTTCTCTTTCCCTTTTTTCCTCTCTATTTCCTTCTTTCTCTCTCCTTCACTCAAACTCCCTATGTCTCTCTCTCTCTCTTTCTCTCTCTCTCTCTCTCTCTCTCTCTCTCTCTCTCTCTCTCTCTCTCTCTCTCTCTCTCTCTCTCTCTCTCTCTCTCTCTCTCTCTCTTCTACTTATCTACCTCTTTATTAACTATCTTTACAATTTATCTATTGACCTATTTATCGATCGATATATCTCTTTGTCTATCAACCTATTTATCTAATGGTTATTACATTTATCTAACTACTGATTTGTTAATTCTGGCTGTAATCTATTTTTGATTTGCTGACCCTTGTTATACATAGACAAGTACTTCACCCCCAACCACCACTTACTTGGGACACTTTATTAGAAAAATATCACTTATGTTATGCAATTTTCATATGGACCTCACCGACATGGCTACTGTCTTGACTTCTTACATTTACAACCCCGACTCTTATTTCAACGTTTACGTAGAAAAGATGTCGCATGCCGAACGCCAAATCTTGTGCCGTGTTGCTTCAGAGATCAAAACTGATTAGTTGAGAGTGCTTATCTTATAATTGCACAAATTATGATGTCTTTGATCCTAGACGACTGCTTTAATAACAACCTTTTCCCCAATAACTAACCCTGCACTTTGTATTACCTCGTACTCTTTGTCTAACATTTTCCAAGTCCTTTCATCACGTGTTTGAAGTAAGCTCTCAAAATCGCAAAGCTAAAAGAAGAATTCAAAAGAGTTGATTTAAATTTCAACTTCAAATAACATTTTATATTAAAACAAATCCAGTTGCCTTAACAGTTGATTTTTCTAAGTAGAGCTTCAATTTTTCTCTTTCTAATATGGTTTACCAAAGGGCTTATTAATCTACGTAATATTATTGATATTGTTATCATTTACTAACACATAGACGTACTTTACATGTTGCTACCATGATAGCATGATACCATGATAGCATGATACCATGAGAGCATGATACCATGATAAGAATCTGTGGAGAACCATGATCGCCAACGTCTGGAATGGATATGACACCTAGAGAGACCATACTATAGCTATGTGCAGCTGAAAACTACAATAATATGTACAGGTACATCAAAATTAAGATTTGTTAGAAACCCCTGTCCAAAGGACCTTGTTTCTCCTGTTTCTAAGTACATCTTTTTGACCTATATTGTTATTGGCCGCCATTGGTTCCTTGCGAGGCAAAAAAATGGCACACAAACACAAAGCACAAATAGATTTGTTTTCTTATCTCAACACGTACATCTTTGTCAGGGCCACATATGCTTTACGGGACCCCGTTTCTTAAAGTTCATGTTTTAGGTTAAGTAATAATTTTCTAAATTTTTGTTCATTCCTGGCGAGGATGGATGCAATAACTTTTCTCTGCCAGTAAACAATTTACTCTCAATACATGAACGGAGAATCGTTACATCCTTAAAGGTATCAGTATTACTTTCAGAGTATTGAGAAATTTAAATAAACAAAATAGGGCCCAAAATAGAACCTTGAAGAAAATCAGAATTTATAGAGAATGCAGAAAATGATAGTCCATCAAAAACATTTGAATCTTGCGACTGTTCAGTAAAGATGCTATGTTCATTTATCAAGCACCTAAAATTACACCTAAAAATGTCTTACCAAGACGGCCTAGAAAACGCAAGATTTCTCAGTGGTTACAGCGAGCAACTCAGGTGTTTATCGAGAATAGCAGATACCATATTGGTAATCAGAGAAGAGATGGTTGGACTCCCAGTGCAAGACATAATTTTCATTTATCACTCCTTAAAACAACTTGCTGAAGATAGGAATCAATCTGATAGGGCGAAATTTATCATGGTAAAATCGGTCTGCAGAATTTAAAAAGCCATAAACAACAGATTAGCATTTCCAACAGAAGAAAAGCTCGGGCTAAGAAGCCATTTGTTGAAGATTTCATTTTTTTTTTTCAAATACTTGAGGGTGTTCTTGTTACGTTTCAGGCCGCTAAATTTACGGCTCTTTAGTTTTTAAAGGATACAGTATGCCTGATTGCGCTCGCCATTTATTTACCTTTCTACAGGGCAATGACAAAGGTCGCAAGTACCAGCCTCTTTCACAAAATATTACTTTCTGCCCCAAACACTACTTAGAAAATGAAGTTATACACCGGAGTTTCAGCCAATAAGGAATTTAAAAGGAAAATGGGAAAGCTTGGTGGGGGCGAGGGCGTGGCCATGTAGTTGCACGGATTTTTGGCTAAGTTTCTTTACAACTCTGTCAATCTGTCTTTCACTAAACCACTTATAAGTTTTCCCATATAATATTTTGCAAATAGCAAAACCCTGGTGGTCTATTGTTTAAATGCAGTGGCAAGAGAGTGCTTTGGCCGTTAGTAAAGAGGCAGCTGACAAGTCCAAAGAAGCTACGTTTTACCTTGAATAGAGCTTTATCTTCTTCACTTATCATTCCTGCCATTGTTTTCACACTTGATTCGTCTTCCTTTTCCTCTGCAGTATATTTGATAGTTCTACAAAAGTAATAATAAAACAATCAGCAAACAAACAATGTGGTGATTAATAGATGCAGATAAAAAAATGGTTGTGACAAAATTATCGCATTAGCCTATAAACTGATTTCGGCATTCGGATTAAAAAAATTGGGAGATAATTTTTATCAAATCATTGAAACATTCTTTCGTATATCTCAGTAAAAGAACCAAAATTTGATAATAAACTAGAAAAAAACAGGACTTTGTGGTATACCTTTCAACCAAACATCACGTTTGTCAGAATCTAAAGTATTTCAGAATCGCAAAACCGCATTAAAAATAAAATAAATAATAAAGCTGTGTTGTACATGCGTGCATTTTGTTTTAATAATAAGGAAGATTAAAGAACAACCCTTGTTTATTTAAGCTCCATTAAAAGTTTAAATATTTAAAAAGTATATGTTTTTTCAAAAAAGAAAACACTATTTACTGAAATAGTGAAATTTCAAAGGCACGGCTTTTACAGAGAAACTACATTCTTACAAATTCTTGATTTTATTGTCTCAGTGGAAGCTATTGATGCAGGATATTTATCACGTCGTGAGCTTTCTCTGAGCTACTTTTGGAGGGATATTTCTCCCTTTGTCAAGCTACTGAAGTAACTGGGCATAGCTATTTTTTACTTTGATAGTGTGAACGTGCTTGTTGACCAGATCAAGTTGTTTTGAAGGGCAGCGCCATACCTATTTTGTGTTTGTTATGGTTTTTTACAAAAATGCTGCAAGCCATATCTCTGGAACAGTGTAAGATATGCTGTTGATGTGACTTCTGTGCTGCAGGGAACGGTGGCTTCTTTTATTTTTCTTGTCGTAGTATTTATTTCCCTGTATAGAATTTTTTTATTTCCTTATTCATAGGTATGATCTTTTATTTAGCAGTGTTCCCCGATTTCAAGACTTTTGGTGTTACCTTTTGGAACACCTCTGTTATGTTCTTTTTCTCTTTGACCCAAGGAACGCTTTGATACTCCAATGTAGGGGGCAGAACAATCCTTACAATGTAGTGTGTAAACTATATTGTTTTTCTCTTCAAGTGAAACTGGATCCTTTGGCTTTGAGAGTATCGTCCTAAGAGTGGATGTTGTGAGGAAAGAACACTTGATATTATGCTGTCGGTTAATCTTAGCTTTTCACTGATGTTTTACAGGTTCTTTTTCTTCTTTAGAATTACGCCTCCTAGTTTTTCGTAATGTTCTTCGGACATCCCTCGTATGGTATCCATTTGTTGATCTCTAAAAATACGTACAAACTAGGTAGTATGCCACTTATACCGGGGAAAAGAATTAGGCGCATTACTTCTAGGAAAGAGGTTGAAGCCTGTCCAGAAACCAATAACATGGTAAGCGGTTGACTCAGCCACTCGGCCATTACATATAGATATGTATATATTATATTTATAATATATGTAATATATTATATAAATACACTCCATTTTCTCTTCTTTTCCCCCCTTTTCTCGGCCATGTGCATATTAACGGAGAAAGAAATTTGTGTCGGATGGAAACAGTACTTTAAAAAGATGCAGCATGAAAAAAATCAGCATGATTCCTCTCACAAAAATACTTTTTACCTTTGTTAAGGTTACAAAATAGGCATAACATGGGATAATAAGACAAATACTGTTACAATTAAACTCTAGTTGAAGTATCTCCAACATTGGAACCATTTACCATGCAATTAGAAAGGCAAAGTGGCTGCAAATCACTTCTGTCTACCTAGATTGCTAACAGATAAGCACAAAAAGTTAACTAAAAAGTTAGATCCTTTCCTCATAGTGGTATCAAAATGACATCATAGTGGAATCACAATGGTATTATAGTGGTGTCATAGTGATATAATACCGGCATCATGGTGTCTCATAACGATATCATACCGGTATCATAGCCGCATCACAGTGATATTAAAAAATACAGCACACAACTATCAACATGGTCCGTCTAAAATTAGTGACTAAGTACGGACAAAAATGGACGGATCACTTACAATGGAATAATTACTAGAAATTCATACAGCATCACTCGGTCGTCCATAAGAAGATCAAGATGGCAAACCTAAATTTAATGGAAGATAAAAAGTAAAAACAATTATATGATAAGGAAATGAGGGAGGGTAATCTGGTATTACAAAAGACCAAGGTGATAGAAGAATTAAACTAAAAATAACACAGCATAGATCCGAGAAATTTTACCATTTATTATCATTATTATTATTATTATTATTATTATTATTATTATTATTATTATCATTCAAAGAAATAGTTTCAAGATTATAAAAGTGTGTAAGTTATGTGTATTAAAGAATAAAAGAAAAACCAACAAAGCAATTAAATTTGAATGCATCACATTTTCTTGTCTTCTTGAGTCGTAACCTTAATACATATAAGTAAATTTCCATATATATATATTTATTTAGTTATATATTGTTCAGCATTTTCATAGGACGTGTTCTGATGAGTTTTTTCCTCCATCATATTACTTCAATAACTATAGGTCTAACCTCAACTATCACCTCTTGACCAAATGTACTTCTCTCCTATTCACAACATTTGATGAAGTTTGGGATCTTAGTTGAACCATCTTTGGTGTAGGTTGTCGAATAGTTTTACCCCGTCTTACTGAAAAATTGCCTCGTTTCATGAAATTAAACAACTAACATCGACTCGATTGAAATTCATTCAAATTATGCTCGACAGCAAGCTCTTGCCCCCACTCAGATATCAATTTGCAAGGAACATGATGATGTACCTTACGTTCAGCAATAATTTTGTCCAACAGTTTCTCTTCGAATTACCCGAGAACAGATTTCCACCCTGAACCAGATAACCTTCTTTTCTTTTTGCTTTGAATTGATAAACAAGATTCATCACTAAATTTCTTCTCCATTGTTGAACCATAGTTTCATCGACTGAAAATTTTCTGCCAGTTTCTCTGTTGGAATTTTCTTAAGCATATCTAACAGCACTCAGTTTGCATCTTAGATTGTAATCTTTTCTTTTCTCTGCCATGATCACCTGCAAATTTTCCTCTAACTTTGAAAACCTTGTGTTTTACGTGCTCCATTCAAAATTTTGTTTCCGTATTGGCTTTGTTTTAAAACTGCTTAACAATGTGACAGCTTCAATCCGTTTTTCGCAATGTTATTGCTTCACAACTTAACGGAAACCTAATTGTCAGTTTACAAACAGCCAATTTGTTCCTAAATTCTTCCTACGGTGTACAATACAAGCCGCACTTAAAAAGAACCCGTAATACTTTGTTTCTGCAAAATATAGAAGCCGCGGCTTCTATTCAAGGAAATACGGTATCTGAAGGTTGCACATGCAAATTGCACCTTTGTGTTCATATATATAAATGTGTCATTATACTTTTAAATCAGAGTTTTCTTTAGGCATTAACAATATAAAGTGTATATATATATATATAATGCGGAGCTCACTGCGCTTGCGTAGTTTGAACACTCTGACAGGATCCCACATTAACTCTTCAGGCTGTGTTTGGTCCGGCAACATGACCAGAGAGTTATGTCTCAGAAGCTCTGTGCTGCACTGATGAGCCCACAAAGGGCGAAACGGTACTGTCTTCAGATTGAGTATATATATATGGGGGTGTCTGCCTGTGTGTTAAAGGTTGGAGAAGGAAAAGTTCTTCTACTATTTTCACTCCTATTAGTGTGAGAGAACCCAATTCTAAGTTTTTGGAAGCGCATCCTGGCAAACTCATAAAGTGGGAACTGAAAAGGTAGGATATTAATATAAAAATATGTCCATTAAAGAGAAAGTCAAAAGGCTATATATGCACAAGCAATTAAAAAATATAAATAATACAAAAACAAATAAAGATGGACCCTTGCAAGGAAAAAGAAAGAAAATGAAATCCGTTCCTAACACAAAAACTATCCAAAATTATTAACATACGTGATGCATTAGTTTGGCTGGGGCAATAGTCCTACCACACAGTTTTAAGGCCCGCAGCAAAATAAATTCATCCAACAGCATCCCAGCTTCATCAAAATGTTCGTAAAACTGGAAAGCAACTCTGGCCATATGAAGCTCGGTAAAACTAAAAGAAAAACAAATAATATTTTAAAGAATAATTCGTTTACAAACATTTAACAAGGATAATAATATTAAAACGATTCAATATCTGTTGATGGGGAAGATGTAACCAGATATCATAGGAAAACATTGCAGACAGTCCCCAGTCATTTTCAATTAATTCAAAAAAACTGTCTGCAAATCAATCTGACTATTAATATTTCAAATTGTAATCTCAAAAGTGGGCCAGACATAACAACATAACGTAAAAGTCTTCGCTACAAATAATGTTAATTACATTAATCATAATAACGTGTAGAAGTTGAACTGAGAGATGTGCAAAAGTATACATCAGAAATACAAATAGCTGAAGGGATAAAAACGACTCATCAGATGCGGGATGCTGTCTATCGACTTATCATTACTGAAATACAATGTATAGGTCTTATGAGGTTTTTTTTCTTAAACGTTGATATGCTTTTTTTGTTTACTTAATTCACTCTTGACGAGGAAACAATTATGAAAGCAAAGAAAAGCGATATAAAAGCTGTTCTGTGTTTCAGATAGTTTTGAAGTCTCTTTTATAATTAACTTTCAATATTTAGGGATTTCAAAAGTGAGGGTATTATCCAAATCTTCTTTTTCCGTTGTACAAAGAAACCATGGTCGTAGCAATATTTTTGAAGTTGTAAAGACCCACGGGAAAAGGTTTCGACCTAAATGAATGTGAGTTTAATTGGGATATTCAATTTCTGTACCATAAATCGTTTACTTAATACTTTTTAGTAACTTTGGCTATTCATATTAGGTTATTCTCACTTTGACATCCACAGGTACAAAGCGGAAGGTACCGTTGTAGCAGTTACCTTGCAGTTGTAAAGACCCAATTTTCCCACTTTCTTTACTTCCCAGCAAACCTCCATGCCAAATGGGGGTAGAAGTTCTCTTCTTGCACTTATGTAAGTAATAAAAAGGTTAAAGCTGTAATTCAAAACAGGAAAGAAGTCCAAAGACAACAACAAAACAAGTCACTTGAAACTGTTAACAAGTGTCAATTTCTATTGGCATTCCACATGGCTCTTCTTCGTCATTTTACGGCAGCCGACGTAAAAGAAAATAATCTAGTAATTGTTTTGAAATGAATGGCTTCTCAGCAATCATTGCATCAGAGTCATGTAATCAAATGCGATAATGCCTCAAGGAAACAGAATTTCCTTTAAGCTTCCACAACTGAGTGTCTAACAAGCGTCTTGCTAAAATGGTCCTTTATTACCTATATTATTCCGGGCACCGTAAGTCTACCAAGGCCAGTCCCCTCTCGACGGTACTATATATATATATATATATATACATACATACATACAGTACTGCAATAATAATTTTTTTTTTCTATCCTTGACCTGCGACGCAACAGTTTTGTTCCTTACACTTGGTTAAACTAGCAACTTAGCTCCTCTTATCTTCACTTATTTTCACTGCTTGTTGGCCTGCGATTCCATCAGTTTACTAATTGTTTTTTTCATTGCCTAAAAAAATTAATCATTCCTACAAGTTAGCCTACTTAACCTGTGTACTATGTTGGTCATGAAAAGTGATAAAAGTCTTACTTAACAGTTCTGGAGCTGATCATTCCTAGTGCTTCTATCAATACTTTGATATTGTATGCAGCATTGTTCATATTAAATGTTCGTTCTAGATCTGAATTCAACTGCTTTGATTCAATCATTAATCTGATCTCCTTTAGAAACATGACATAAAAAAGAAAAAGAAAATATAAAAACTATTTATTTGTACAAATGCTGTGGAAACTTAAACATGAATATGTAGGGTTAAATTTCTAAAAATCTACTGAGTCACAAAACATTAACCAGAAAACCCCGAAAATTAAAAGAAACAATACGCAGAATTAGGTCAAAGTTTTCTTTTTTGTGATGTATAAATGCTGCCTGCTCGGATTCACGAAATAATACATCACGTATAATACATGTATACAGTACGTAATATATAAAATCTATTACATAATAAATACTGTATACCTTATATATACATATATATATATATATATATATATATATATATGTGTGTGTGTGTGTGTGTATTTAGAAGCATAAAAAGCTGTTAAAAATACTTAAATTCTTGTATTCCTAAGCTTACTTTCCTGTTTGTTTGATTTTTTATCCTGAATCACAAACAACTCATACATACACACAGCATGTTATGTTAGGAGGTAAATATCACCAGTTACGAGTTATAAAACTGTATGAGCTAGAACCGTTTACTAAAAATAGCGTAATACACTACTGACTCAAACTTGCAAACACAGTATTATATTGTTAAAAATTTAAAACATCCATCTGCAGCATTGATTCTTAACCGGGGTGTCGGTGCTACAAAGATGGTGGACGGCGAGAATATTGAGGCAATGAAGAGCATGAGGGAAATTGGGAGATAAACTAATTAAGTAGGGTGTATTTATCATATTGCCAGCCTGTTTATGCCTGACCTCAATTAAAGGTGTCGTGACCACACGCATCCGTCTACCTGTACGTTTTATTACCATATTAAAATCTTCGAAGAATATTTTAGATATTCCTCTTAGTAATGGCACCGTTTGTTCTCACATTCACAAAACGACAGCTGATGTGAATAGCTGCTTAGAGCTGCTTGTGAACCTCCAAAGCAGGATATTTGCCGTACGATTTGACAATTCTATGGTAAAAAGAAGTCAAAAATTACTTCTTGCCAACATCAATGGGGAGCAATTCAGGAGGAAATACGATGAGTCCATGAAAACAACCACCAGAGTCATGCATATCTACCAAACTATCAAGAGTTATATTGACAATAATAATATTCTCATTAAGGATTCAGCAAGATGTGCAGCTGACGGAGCATCAGCGATGACGGATAATCATAAAGGTTGCTTGCAGCAGATGAAAACTGAGCTCCCTTCAAGGACTACAGCGTAATGTATTATTTATCATGAAAATTTTGCTGCAATGGGATTGAGGGATGCCATATTTCTCTGCTACACTTTTATTCAGCTCTCCACTTTCGTAGTCGCATATTGCAGCTGCCTTGTACATGGCCGTATACTGCTTTCTTTTTTCCCCCCGAGTTCTTGCTCGCACCTTAACTCTGGGCTTCTGCCGCTACCACACTGTTCACCATTTGATCAACAACCTCCTTAACGTGAAACGATAAAAGTTCATCATAATCAGCTTTGTTCTTTTTTTTCTGTGGTGCTTCATTGATAATATTATGCATGCTTTTAACATGGAATGCCATGCCTTGGCTGCTCTTGAACTCATTAGCGTAGTAATTACATTGAAACAAAACTTCAACTGCTCCCAAAGGCATTTTTACCTCCTGCTCGATTCCGCGATGCACAATCTTTTTCTTGAATCCAAAAGCAGCTAATGTTGGCTGCTTTCGTTTGTTGACTCTCACTTTTGGCATATTTTATTCTAACAACTGTATCGACATGAAATGCACCAGACAGTCAGAACTAACGTTCCTTTTGTTTTGTTTTCAAATTTTAACATTCAAAAAAAGTTTTCGAATGCGAATAGATTCGAATTCTTAATTAGATTTTCTAAGGCATTTTTTACACGTTTCATAGAATCTTTTCCTAGGAATTATCACACTTTGTAATGTTTTACAATGTTTTTTTGCCTTGGAACTAAAAAAGACACTTCAAAAGTAAAAACAAAGGCTGGAAAATATGCTTAGCATATGCTTAAGAAAATATCCTTTCCTAATATGCTTATAAACGGTATGCTTATAAATAAAAAAACATGTAGTTCATTGTCTCAAACGAGCTAGCTACAACACACGCACGACAGCCACGAGCGTTTACTTGACCACTATGTACAAATTTTTTTTTAAAAGTATCAATAAAACCTCAGTTGTTATTGAAAAACGCTGTTTCTTATTTGAGTAACTCTGTGATTGGAGGGTGTCCCTAAAAGTGAATTGGCCTTCGGGGGAGTACTTACGGAAAAAAGGTAATAAACATTGATCTAGGATATCAATTATAGCTCCAACAATGATACAGTCCACAACGTTAATCGGGTAGTTATTTTACGAAAGACTAGTAAGATTTCGTTTCTCATCTAATCAATATGAGAGAGCCTCCGTATACCCTGAATGGAAAATGTGGGTCGGAAGCTGAGACAGTTAATAATCAGAATGCACAGAACGGGGAACTTTCCTTTCATGATAAAAAATTGTTTGTTTTAGAATATATAATACTATTTAGATTTGTAATATAATTTCATTTGAAATGATTAAATTATTCATTTTCATTAAAAGATCCAATGCCAGCAACTACTATTTATTCCCAATATATTTCAGTACCATGGAAAAACTGTATAAAAACAGTATGTAACCAATCCAGATTCGCTAGCTTCACATATAATAAAGTCCAACTACACTCATTTTGATTTTTTTTCATAGCTCTTTTTCAAAAACATTTTTTCAAACTTATCGTTATGTACTTCAAGATGATAGGTGTATAGTGGAAGTGCAGAGATATTTCAGCGGTAGCCCAACACATTGAAGGGCCGGACACTCTCCTTAGATACCAGGCTTATATTTCTTAAGTATTATGTTATCCCACTACTTACATATGGGTGTGAAAGCTGGGCCTTCACCTGGAGAAGAAGCTAGAAGCGGGAGAGATGTGGACGCTCCGTCGAATGTTCCGGATATCTTGGACAAATCATGTTACGAATTAAGAGGTTTTGAGGACAGCAGAATGTAATAGGAAGCTATTGTCTCTCATTCGAAAAAGAGTTATCATTCGTGGGCCACGTAATAACATAAGACCAGCTGGAAGAGTTGACACTGACGGGAAAGATTGACGGAAAACGAGGAAAAGAAAGGGCAACAATTGCATACATGGAAAGCATAGCAACATGGTAAAAGTACCCCAAAACAAACTACAGCTACTGAGGTCAGCAACTGGCAGGAGCCTGCGGACAGTCATGATCTCCGACGTTCTGGGAGGACATGGCACGTAAGGAAGGAAAAAGTAAGGTAATTCAAAAATCGCCTGGTACTAGCAAGGAGAGCGAGTTGACTGCCCACTTACCAACATGTTCATGGCTATTACTGCATTTAATGCAATTTTTACAGTCACTATACAGTGTGACTTTTCTGTTTACTGGAGGTCTCTATATCCAAACCTCGCTGTCATAGATCACTAGGTAAATGAGGGGTGTTCATTTTTTGGTTTTAACATCATTTTCGCCAGTAACTGGGGATCAGACGGTGCCATTCACAGGGACTTGGGTTTGGCAGTGAGGAATTTCTTGGCCGGATGCCCTTCCTGATGCCAACCAATGGCTTTTTCTTTTGTGAATATCCAAAGTCGCCTGCTCAGGTAATCAAACCCGGAATTCTTGGTTACGATGCAGTTGCACTAACCATTAAGCCATGGCTCCTGTTGTTGCTTCATATTTGACATTAGCAATAAAATGACAGCACCACTGTTTTTGAAAGTAATATAATTACAAGGTAATTAATTCCATACACTTACCCATGGCACTATGCCTTGTATGGTTCTTAACTATTTCAAAAATGGTACTTACGTTTTATTGTAAATCAAGTCAAGGATTGGGATGCTATTCAAAATATGGTAAGTAGATATTAATAAGGATAACTTTTTCTTTTTTTTTTAATTTTGGCATGGTTGGAAACACTACTAATGTTACAAAGAAGATAATTTTAAGAATTACCTTGCTACTAAGTCCTTGTGAATTTTTTTGTTTTTTGGTACTGTGCCTCCAAAATAAGTCTCTGTGAAACTGAAGAAAGTGGGTCATTAAAGTAAGTAGTTTCTTGTAATTTTGAAAAGTAATGAGATGATTAACATACATTTCTATTAGTGGTATGACCAGAACAAAGCTCAGTTTAATCTGGATACATAATATGTGAAGTATATTTAAAACAATGCAATCTCTGTAGAAACATCCTTCTACCATTGTCAGCTGACAATGGGAGAAGTATCTCTCAAAACATAGCTAAGAAAAAGCTTATGACTCATGACATGATGGAGCTCTTATATCAATGGCTTCCTCTGGTCCACAAAGTTCAGAACTGTAAATGAAATTTCTCAATAAAACCTAATACAATTTCTACATCCAGTTTCCTTCCCTCAACATAAAAACTTTTGCCCGCAAATCTACATCCCAGAGAGAAGGTATCACAGCCTCCCTCAAGTGGGGGAGAGAAGCTCCCTTTTCCATGGTGGGGGAATCTTGGACTGAAAGGTACAGAAAAATTCATGTTTTTGTGGTTTCTTCATGTTAATTTTAAACACAAAACTGAAAGCAAAAAATTCTAATACACTGTTAACGTTTACACTATTATTTAAAATTTATAAATTTTACTCAAACTTCTTCCCATCTTACTACATGAGTTTATAGTACTACCAGGAGCTTCACTGTCTTTTCTATTACTATCACCATTGGGCTTTAAGATCCATTTTAAGATCTTCATGTTCCCAGCTTCTCATCCATCTATTAAAACTATAAGTCAAGTGCTTCTCAGTATTTGTAGTCAATAGTAAATAATCAATTAAAACTAATTACATGATTAAAACTATCAGAAGATCCACCATACAGATGTTGCCTCTCATATGCTTTTTGCTGCCTTCTCTCACAGCTTCTTCTCATGCTCCCTAATCAAGAGTAATATTCTCTGGAATACTGTAGATATCAATATCAGCTTTATCCAGATCATTTCAGGGCTCCTCCAATACAATGGGACCATCACAAAATGTCTTTCAATGATTGCTGCTAAATTTTGTTAAATCATCAAAAATAGAAACAAATTTTTTTACTCTAAAAGAATAGTAAAATAAAAACAAATGGAATATTTATTTGATAAAAAAGAAATAGATATTAAATATATAGAGAAAAAATTAAACTTACCCCTAGTGCCCTTGATAGACACCTAAAATACAAAAATATCAATTTACCTATTTACCAATATGAATATGAATGTTTTGAATTATTTTAATAATATACTGGCCCATTCCAAACCAATATATATATAAAAAAGATCTATATAACTCTAAAAGATGGAGCAGTTCTCCAGCAATTAATTTTATTCTTACATCATAACATGGAAGATCAAATGGAAATATTTATATAATTGAAATCTTGGCAACTTACAAAAACTTCATTGGTTGGCATGAGATAGAATATATGGCCACAAAATTTCTCAATGTAACAGTGAAGCCCGTCAGAGGAGCACTAACAAAGACCAAGTGCCTAAAAAAGGATGATCTATGTCTACTTGAACTTTGAATAAAGTAATAAACAAACNAATAATATACTGGCCCATTCCAAACAAATATATATATATATATATATATATATATATATATATATATATATATATATATATATATATATATATATATATATATATATATATATATATATATATATATAAATCTATATAACTCTAAAAGATGGAGCAGTTCTCCAGCAATTAATTTTATTCTTACATCATAACATGGAAGATCAAATGGAAATATTTATATAATTGAAATCTTGGCAACTTACAAAAACTTCATTGGTTGGCATGAGATAGAATATATGGCCACAAAATTTCTCAATGTAACAGTGAAGCCCGTCAGAGGAGCACTAACAAAGACCAAGTGCTTAAAAAAGGATGATCTATGTCTACTTGAACTTTGAATAAAGTAATAAACAAACCATTTGTACAAATGTTTGCCTAGATTTCACCTGCTTTCAATTAAGAAACTTCATCTCTAATCTGTATTAGTCAAACTCACATAAGAATTCTCCAAGCCATGTATGTTTCTGTAGCAAGTCTATAGAACAAAATATTTCTTGTTTTTATTGTCTTTGCAGTTTTGTTTTTGCTCAGTTCATTAGCAGAAAAGACCTAGAAAGGGCTTTCTGCTACAAAAATCAGCTTTACCATAAAGTTTCCTTTTCAAAAATAATTTTTTTAATTCCTTAGCCCTTAAAATTTCTCAATCTTTGGGTAACAAATCACCATTTCCCTTATTTAGTGTTTTCCGTAATGACTGAACAAAATTTTTTGCTCCATACTGAATTCTTGGAAAATGATGTTAAATGAGTTCTTTTCTTTATTTATTCCTGTACTGTTATCTTTAAGGAGAAAAGATGCTAAACAATTTCTATAATTTAGTTAACTTCTGCTTATTACTTCACATTAAATCACATACATATTTTCTTGTATATTAATCTAAATTTGTCTCAAAGATTTCCAGTAATTTTTTTTGACATTCTTTGGAAAATATGCTCTCCAACTTAAAAAAATAAATTTTAAAAACATGCTTGTCTGTCAATTACTGTAGGCATGCTTTTTAATTTAATCAGTGTACAAAGGGGAAAATTTACAGACAAAGCAATGAGATAAAGAATAATGTGAAACATAATCTTCTTAAATTATAATCAAACACAAATTATCAATATGATAATGAAGATAACACCAAAATGTGGCATATAATCTTCTTAATAATATAAAAATTATCGAAGCAATCATTTTCCTGACATAAACTGCTTAAATCAAGCTCACAAATTTTTTCATCCTCTGAATAAATCAAAGAAAAAAACTTCTGATTTAAAAAAAAATTGCATAGGGAAAAAACAAAAACAAATTGAGCAAAAAAGAGTTTTTAATAATGCTTTTTCTAAACAATAGGATACAACAGAATAATTAATGAACTAAATATGTTTGGAACAAAGTTTCAGTCCTTTGATACATGCATTAACGAAACATTGAGCCAATCCCTGTCTATACCCTCATTACCAGATTCTGGGTCCTCCCAAATACTCTCTACAAACTATATTTTCTATCAGATGTACTCTTCATTCAAACTATGATGAAATGATAATTTGTTTTGTTAAATGTTTGCACTTCTAAGGGGTTTGCTAAAATACAACAAATGTAAAAGTAAAGTATGTTTAATCCACTTTACTTCTTTTGTGTAAGATTTGAAGAAGTGGAAACCAGGCCAAGTTATGTTTCATGTATTGCACATTTGAATGTCCAAAAACATTTGTTCATGAATTGTTTTGCTAATAAGCATGTCTGGCACAAAAGCAAGCAAGAGAAGAAGTGTCCCAAAGAAAACTCTGCCATTATGACAAAATATACCAGATTTTCATTACAAAGTTGATGATAACAATGACATTACAAATCTTATACTTAAAGAAAATTTATTTGCAGTTGATTATTTTATTAACCTTTATGAGACTGATGTTCATCTAATAAAATTTTTATCTGGGTGTGATCAGACTCAAACAACAGAACTACATCAATCTTGTTATTGTTATAATGATGAGCATCATAAATGAACAAAGGCTTTGAATTATATGTTTAAATAAGTTAGTTATGGTAATATAATCACAAAACTCTCTTTGTGTATTCTTTGGTTCAGCAGTTTAAACATTCCCTAGTTGTATATTTAAGGTCATTTCAGCACTTGTTAAACTGCAGCTGTTACATAGTAGGAAAACAATTTTTCATTACTGTCAAAAAATTGTGATGGTAATAACATTAAAGATTTCAAGGCCTGTTCTGATAATATTATCACTTTATACATCAATCCTCCGAATTTCTTTCAAATGAATCTAGCCTCAATATGTGAATCCTGTTGCAAGATCTCTATACATGACATTTGTATAGGGTTTCTTCAGGGTGAGAAATTTCATAAGAATACCAAGCTTTTCTTGGGGGTCTGCTGCTCTTCCTCACCATGTAGGGAGATTAAAAATTAAATTTGCAAAAATAATGTGCAAAAACTCTGCTTCTCAACTGAAATATATTATATCATGATTTTTTTAGACAAAGAAAGATTTGATACTTAAGAAGTCATTTTACATATGGGGCTAGCTAATTACTTGTCCCTTGACTTTGTTTTTCCTCCCTTCTTTAGTTCCTTTCTTTCTAACTAATTAGGCATTCAAATGCATCATGCCTACTAACTACTCTTGAGTGGCATATGGGTTGGCCAAGTAGTAGCTCCTCCTCAATCTTCATGTTCATGGTGCTAATGGCAAAGACAGAGAAGAAAGGCCTGCAAGAGAATCTTGTCCTCTTTGTATCCATTGGCTACGTAGTCAAACTGATACATCACTGTGTTTTAAACTCTGTTAACTCTCTTGATGGAAAGGTAAGAAGATTTTTTGCAAAGATTACATCTGGTAAGTTAATATGACGGCAGCATATGTAATTCAATTGCTATGCACAATAGATAGGCATAGCCAATGCAATTCCTTAATATTAATAAAAGTAGGCATGGCCCATGTAATTCAATTGGTATGCAGGTAGATACAACTTAGGTACTCACTAAGCAATTATATTTATTTACATAGTTTTGCCGTAGTTACTGGAAATGATCTGATGGATCATAATATGTTATAATCTGTGGGCTAAATTTTGTCATCATAGATTGTTATCTTAAAAAAATTCTTGACTTAACAGTCTCAGTCGAGGCCGTTGACGTAAGATAGTTATCATGTCGTGTGTTGTACCTCAGAAAGCTTACGACTCAAGACATGATACATATTCTAAATCAATAACTTGCTACGTTGCTTCTAATATTATTGTTGTTCAAAATATATTATTGCATCATTTAGCCACTTTTTCTCCTCTAACTCAAGCCAAATATCCAGCTTAGATTCTAATACTTGCAGACTTACACGAAAGTACACCAAAATGATCGCTCAGGTGATTATATAAATGTCGCGAAAAGGAAAAAAAAAAGTCTCCAGAGTTATATCACAAACAATGTGACGTAATTTAGTAATAGAACGGTGTAAAACAATCTTAAAAAGTAATAGCAATTGTAAAGAAAAGTGCTACCTCAGTTCATCCCATGACCAATGGCCTTTCTTCTTCACACTTGTTAAGTGTGTTAAGGGCTCCATAATTTTTGTACGTAACGTCACATAACCCTCATTGCAGCTAAGATGTTGCAGTATTTTATCCTTTATTCATAAGATATGCCATTCTTTACTTTCTTGCATACTCTGGGTGAGTTTTTTGTCGTTTTCTCAAGTTCCCCTCATTTGTACAATGTCAGGCATGTTGTTTTTATTTTCTGCAAGAGCCTGGAACCGACAACGGTAAAAGAAGCCAAGCAACAAGATGTGGTTGTTGTTTAATTTTGGAATGAGATTAATGTCGCCTTTCCATTGTCGAGCACCGATTGTTAACTCTTTTCTTTTCTTGTTGAAAGTAAGTGGCTTTAAGGAGATATACCATGATGTGAAAATTTGTGATATCAGCATATTTGTAAGCCACTGCACAGCGTTCACCTTTTTTCCGAGACCCCATGCCCTTGCTGATGAAAATATCCCTTACCCAATCAAAACCAACTAGTCGTCTTTGGCAAAACAGAATATTTTTCATCTGAACATTAATACTTTATATATATATTGAAATCCATGGTAACCAATTTGAATAACCTGATTTCAGGTTATTCAAATTTCAAACAAAGCAAGCCGAGATGGAAATTTGTGTCAATTTGCGATTTTCAGTCAAATCACGTAGAAAAAAATCTGGACGTAAAGGAAGAAAATGAAAGTCATATTCGAATTCAGCGTGTCAAAATTAGTAGATATCATCCAAGAAACTCCATTACTTTTATCAAAAGTTGAAAATTGTTCTCCAGTGTTTTCAGCCGACGACAAGAACCATTTTCTTAGCGAAAGCAACTTGTATGTTCTTACTTGGCACGATTAAATTTAAAGAGATTGGGAGTATTCTCCACCAACAATATAACACAATGATTAAAATGATTAGTGATTATTCCCAACTGAAAATTGTCTTCCTAAACCCTCCTATTTCATCATTCAGAAAAAACTAAACCCCTAAAAATATCTTGATAGAGTCTGATATTTCCTATTTTCCACCAGCTAAAGCTAAAAAATCCTTAGCATGTCAACATCCATCTTGTCATAAATTTTATTTATTTTTTTTATTTATTTACGAATATTTATACAGGATAAAAGCTTCAGTTATTTACATATTTACATAAATACTGTTATCAATGTTTGTCCTGTATAATGTCATTAATGGCACAAATAAAATATACAACGACATTACTGGGAAATTGTGTTTTATATAAAGAGGAAATTGCTCTTTATCTAACATAATTTATGCTTTTAAATGCACGAAGGACAACTTGATTTATTTATGTGAGATACAGTACCCGTCAGTTTCATCAGAGAATAAACTCACACAGGTCTGACATTATAAATTGAAACATCACCTTGAAGCTTGTACGAGAATTCAAAAATAGGAAAGAATGTACGTTTGATAAAGATTCCAAGATATATGTATGGAAAAGAACATTAAAGGTGGTTTTTCTGCTCTTGAGCATGCAGAGGATTAATTGATTTTCTTGTAATTGCACATACTGGCATCCTTGAGTGATAACGGGAAAGTTTATTTTTCTTTGTTTTTAACAATCCAATAGCATCAATTTATACACTGTCCCTTGTTTTTAAATCTAATGCTCTAGCTTTTCTTAAATCGATTTTGGGGAAAAATTTGGTTGCAGGTGCACTCCTTCCTATGCCTCTATGCACCCTTGCCTAAGGCCATCCCCCGTA
>RDPX01000107.1:569264-595934 GCA_003991215.1 Morbakka virulenta | reverse complement strand
TATATATATATATATATATATTACAGGCTATTCAGAAGTAGAACAATAGGTATAAAATAGAACACCAGGACATAATAGGTTGTTAACATTGTTTACATATTGTCTTTTGATTTGTAGTTAGCGATAAGGAATGTGTTCATGTGGCGACATTTGACAATCAGTTCACTTGTATTATTTAAAAAGTCGCTTTTGTAATGGTAGTTTAAAATTTCTAATTTTTCTTGTAAACAAAGTGAACATGTGCGTGCATTGGTTTTGTAGGTGTTGGCGTGTGTAATTACTGACCATTCCAGCTTTGGGGTGGTTTGGTGATTATCTTTCATGTTCCACACGTAGAAAGATAGTGATGTACTGTTTTTACACTTCCTGTTTGACAGCCACTGTTTATGCCATTCCATCTGGTTTTAAAGTCTTTTTCTGTTAATCTTATGTAAACTTTCTTCAGAAAGTTGGGGGCGGTTACTCTTTGCGGCAGTCGCCATTCAGGGGGCATTCGTTTTTCTCTCTGCAATTACATGGTTGGGTTTCTTTGCTTGGGTTGGAAGAAATCTTCCTGTTGTGGTTCTTGATGAGTGTTCCCATGTTTTGGGTGCAACTGTAGCTCACTTTGACATTGTTTTTGTTGAAATGTGTTTTCAGGTGGTTTGCTTTGAAGTGTTTTTCGATGAGTAGGAGGAATTTCTTTGCTAAGTTGGTGGATAGATTTCTGCTCAATGGGGGGTTAAACCAGATGATATTGCGTGAGCGGTTTCTTTTCATTGGTGGGTCGGGCTTGGAGTATTTCAGTTGGATGTTTTTGTAGCCGCTTTTCTTCAGTGCTTCTTCGTATTCGGGTTTGGTGGTATCGAAGACGGTTTCGTTTGAGGAAATTTTTGATAGTCGTTCGGCTATGGCGCTTGGAAGTTGTTTTATAATTCGCTTGGGGTGGTTGGACGATGTATGAACGTAAAGTAGGGAGTCGTTTTGTTTCCTGTAGGGTTGGTAGGTTTTGCTTCTGAGGTTGAGGGGGACGTCGTGCAAGTTGGCAGAGTAGAGTGCGCAGGTGATTTCTATATGGAGGTCAAGAGATTTAAATGGTTTGATGCTGTCCTTTCTGAGTTTGTCCATTGGTCTCCCACTGGTGTTTCGGATAATCATGAGGCAATCATCTCTGTAGAGACCGACGTCGTTCTTGTCTACCAATATAGATTAGTTCGCAAATTTTCGCTCCAACATAGGTCCTCATGGTAACATCAAATGAGTTATTAGAAGCTTTCTTGATCCAGGCTTCATTGTTGAAGAAGAGTAGGGGTTTACTGCAGTGTTGGATTGTTCTTATTTCGTTTTCTGTTATAGCGGTGTGGGTTTTTTCGAAGCCTAGGGCTTGGTGTAATAGTTGTTTGGATATAGAGGGGCAAAACTCTTTGATATCGAATGGATAAAAAGACATGAATCTTTGTCTTGGATGACGTTAAAACCATTGTAATACGTCGTCGGTATTTCTCAACTAGTTTATTTCGGTAGAGTGACGAGTATCGGAGTTGATTCTGTCGAGGATTGTTTTGCTGACTGCGCCTTGGTTACTCTTGCACGGGTTGATTAATCTGCATAGGGTTTTGGTTTGAAAGTTTTCTTTATGGTCTTTCAGTGAAATGAATGCAGGAGTGCTTGCAAGGCGTTCTGCTCTCTTCTCAATGTGGGGGGACATGATGTAGATATTGGTGGTTTTGTCTGCGAATATAAGCATTTGATTGGTGTTGTTGATTCTTCGGATGTCCTGAATCAGCTTCTCTTGGAATTTGTCGTTGTCGTTTCGGAATTGTATTGTTGAAATCATGTTGAGAAACTCATTTTCGAAGTTTTCTAGCTTGTTGTGGGGTGGTGGGGTGTTCTTAGATTTGAAGTCGAAATTCTCATTGTTGGTTTTGTTGAAGAACCAGAATCGTTTCCAGCCCATACGTATGATTACTGCTTCAACTTTTTCGATCGACTTTAATATATGTGTTCCTGTTTGCTTTCGGAATGTTTTTCAACGAATATTTAAAATTAATTTTCTCCATGTGTGGAAACAAAGTTATAGTGCTCAACCAAATTCAGCGACTCAGGAACAATGCACGCACATGTTCAGTTTGTTTGCAAGAAAAATTGGAAATTTTAAACTAGCATAACAAAAGCGAACTTTTCAATAAAAGAAGTGAACTGATTGCCAAATGTCGCCACATGATCAAATTCCTTATCGCTAACTACAAATCAAAAGACTGACATATGTAAACAGTGTTAACAACCTATTATGTTCTGTTGTTCTATTTTATACCTATTGTTGTAGTTCTGAATAGTCTGTAAAATGAATATATGCCGTTTTTGTAACGTTTTTTAACCAGTATAGCTGATGCGTGTAAGACACGAAACTTTAAGTTCTATACACCCTGCACACGTTTTGAGTTTTCTCTTTTACCTTGTATTCGCTCTGGATTTCCATGGAGCACTGTAAATGGTAACAGAAGAACTCTATTATTTTCGATTATTTGTTTAATTTAAATATAAAGTATCCTCGGGCTTAATTAGAGCGCAAGTGACTGCATGGCAGGACTTTCCTCTAGACCCAAACAAGGACTTTCCCGTAAAAATCTTTTTAACCATAAGTTGTAGTACAAATCCTATTTTTCCCTAAAGTCCCTCTCTTCTAAGCAGTCTTGGGTTTAATTACCCCCATTACAGGGGATTTAATTAAATCGCGAATGACTGCAAGACAGAACTTTCCCTCAGACCAAAAGGAATAACTTTTCTGTAAGACTCCTAGAAAGTAAAACTAAAAGGGAAATGCTGAACGACAAATATCTCGAAAGGACTCTAATTTAATTGAATTTTGACGACAATTTTTCATCATAACCCACTCATTTCTAAAAAGTGCATTTTGCGGTTTATTAGTCTTGCATCAAACTTGTATAAATGTTCCGAAAATTTAACTCATTACTGCTTTCTCTACCAACTGACTATCAGTGAATGGCATTGTCAAGGGGAAAATTCAAATGAAAATACTATCGGGCCTGATGTGCCCAAAATCCAGTATTTAACACGATTGTCATGAATGAAAAAGCTATTTTAATTGCTAGTTTTTAACTGTTTCTAAATGGTGGTTTTCTATCAGTAAGATCTTATTCCAGAATGACTGTTATCTGTCCCCTTGAGAGCTTTTTCATTTTCTAGACGAAAGGAACTTAAATCTATGAAGTAATATTAGACATTTCGTTTTTATAGGACTGAGCTAAATCTATCTATCTATCTATCTATCTATCTATCTATCTATCTATCTATCTATCTATCTATCTATCTTGGTCGATTTTCACATCGCCTAAAAACAGCCCGTTTATTCTGGAATAAAGTCACCAAGAGATAAAATTATAAGAAAAGAGCAGGTAGAGGAGGACTAAATATAATATATTTTTAGTGGTTCTTCGAATCATGAGTATTCTTGCAACTCTATCTCAACGTATAGCAGAGATATAAATGGAAGTCATACACCTTTGAATCCAGCTCATTGAAACAAAAAGAACTACTACTACTACCAATATGAATAATATTTTTTTATATATATTACATGTAAATATGTATATGGTATTGTAACATATAAGTGTAACTATATTTGCTCCTCCACCTTTGTGTTGTTCAGCACTCTGGCCCATCATGAAATCTCTGGCTTCTGAGTGTGGATATGCCCAGCAATGTGCAACATTCTTGTTTTAATGCCAATTGACGCGNATGGAAGTCATACACCTTTGAATCCAGCTCATTGAAACAAAAAGAACTACTACTACTACCAATATGAATAATATTTTTTTATATATATTACATGTAAATATGTATATGGTATTGTAACATATAAGTGTAACTATATTTGCTCCTCCACCTTTGTGTTGTTCAGCACTCTGGCCCATCATGAAATCTCTGGCTTCTGAGTGTGGATATGCCCAGCAATGTGCAACATTCTTGTTTTAATGCCAATTGACGCGGGTCTTTGTATGTAATGCAAACATTCAGAGGCTCCAATTTGAGGTAATTAAGTGTAGGACAGTGAAGCACGTGTCTGCAGAAGGAACTATATGAAAATATATATGAAATATTATTTCGAAAGGTAATTATTGAAGAAATCCCAATGTTCAGAGAAGGATTTGAATTAAAAAAAAATTTTTTTTTAGCAGTCTTTTTCTTTGGAAGTAGCAATTTGAGCAATATCTTGTGATTTCTTTCCGGTGGCCTGGTCTTGTTAAGGTGAAATTGAACTGGAAATACATGAGGAAGAATTAAGTCAAGGCAAATACCGCAAGTCAATGAGCAAAATGAAAAATAAAAAAGTTCTGTGTTTTAACTCAATAACTAGCAAGGTTATAAAATTTGGAGGTGAAAAAATTGGTTATTATTTTACATAAAAGATTTGGCCCAGAGACGTGAAAAACAGGCGGAGCAACTATTTTTAGAATGATAGTTTTAAAAATGCATGAAAATGAGATAAATTAGTCAACGGGAATTAAAGAGCCGTATCTTTCCTATCAACTCCAAAGAAATTCTTTGCCGGAATTCTAATTTGGAAAAATGAAAGATAAGATTAAAAGCAAATTTAGGGAGACTCAATCTGAATTTCTCGTCCAAGTGGAGAAACAATAGATACCAAATTCATAGTTAGACATATAATAGAAAAAGCCAAAGTAAAAAGATCCTTCTTCAATTCCATCTTATTGATTTTAAGTCAGCATTTGACAGAATATGGAAAAATGCCCTTTGGAAACTCCCAAGAAAAATTAGTGTTGATTCAAAATTTGTCAGGCTTATGGAGTACATATATAAAATTCCATAATTCATTGTTCTGATTAATGGCATCATTACTGATTGCTTGATGGTATAGGTGTTAATAAGGTAGTGCCGCATACTACCCTACTCTCCAGAGTTTGGTTGTAGACTAATTGCTGAGCATAAATGGGTTTCACCTCCAGAGTGGCATATCAACAGACATTAAATACGTTGAAGATACTATCTTGATCTTTTTCTTTTAGTTGGATTACAGGCTATTCAAATAAAATTTTCTCCTCCTCTACAAGAACAAAAATAATTCCTTTACGTTGTGAAAATTTTAGACAGCCAGTTTTAAATTTTGGAAGGTTGGCTTCATTCCTTTCGTCTTAAACCTCTTTTCTTTATAGCTCCTGACACTAACAGCCTTTATGCCATGTTAGGAGCTATTAGTCTAAAACAAAGAAATCACAGAGCCTCATATTTCTATGGTGAATTTGTTTTTCCAAACATTTGCTGTTCTATTCATCGAAACTACATTTAAGTACATCATGTTAGCAATGGTTTTTACCTTACCAGATCAGACAAGTAACCCCAGGTCTATTCTACTCTCTTTTTCTAGATGACCTGTTCCTCCATCGTTCTGTTAAGATACTCCAATGGCAGACCTACATCTCTTGTAAGTTGGTAGATGTAGGTCAATACTGGGCCCCCAGCACTAATTTGGTAATGGACTACCACCCAGAGCGGGAGATTAATAAGCAGATTCTTTTTACTTTAATAGCAGTGCCCAGCATATTTTGTGCAATGTTCTCTGACCAGCGTTGATACTGGAGGAATTTGTTCACGAGCCTCTCCTTTTCTAGTGAGTTCTTTCGAAATTAGTGCAAAAGAGCTCTAAGCATTTTTGTATTATCAAGCTTTTTCTCAGCATTTTTGGTCATGTATTAGAGCCACGGTGTTTTAGGATATATTCTACTCACAGATTTGAAGAGATTCTTTTCAAGTTATCGGCGAGGGGTGATTTTCAAATTGTTATGATGCCATGGACATCACTTCAAGCTTTGAATATGCAAATGCTTATGTTTTTCTCTGCTAATAAGATTTCATTTTTGATCGATGTAAAGTTTTCTACTCCTTTTAGAGGTTTTTATTTGTGCTTAAAATTAATTTTTTCAACTTTAACAATGGTTCACCAAAGTGAAAAAAGTAGATTTATCTCGAATTTGACGCATTACACAAAGCTCTGCTTCGATTAGTATTGTTCATTCCATTTATACATTGGACAAAGTAAGTGTTATCAAAAATGCATACTCATCTGTAACCAAATCAATAACACAAACCTCATAGAATATCTACACATCATTTACTGATGGATGGGTAGAAATTTACGTTTAGGGCCCTGCAACAAGCCAGGTAAGATGTGTGCAGGGATATGTACTGCATAAACAAGAAAGAGTGACATGGCTTCTTTCATGGTACAACTCAAACAAACTTAGACAAAACACAGTTGCACTGGAATGCATTACCATCACTCTCTGTTCAGGATGGGATCCAACAGCTCTCTGCTGGATTTGCAACAGTGTTGAAAGTTCTGCAGATACGTTTTCCTCTCCCTACCACGAGCGCGCATTCCTTCAATTTGGGCAGAGAGGCAAAGGTACTCTAACTTCGGTTTTCGGATAAATGCTTTGAAGTGACGTAACTCGATCTTTTTAAGTAACCTGCTCTCTCTATCCCAACACGGTGTCGGGCTTTAATATTTCTGACTTTGTTAAAATAAAAATTCGAGGCCTGAGGCGGTAAAACCACATCTCCGCGGTTTAGATGTTGCTTTGCATTTCCGCATTGAGTGTCCAGGAATCTGTTTTATTCAAGAAGACTAATCAGACGAAGGTTTCGAGAAGACGGAGTTTGATGGTCAGTAAGAGTTTCCGGTCAACGAAGATGGCTCTCATGTTGTTGAACGCATCTTTCGCTATGCCTATTCTTTGAGCTCTACCTGTCCCCTTCGCGCGCCTGGCTGAAAATGATGGCCAAAAAATTATTTGTATGTTTTTTTCCTATGGTTGTGCATTGATTTGAGCAATGCTACATGAAATTTTGATGAAAAAAAATTGAGACTTTTTTTTTAGCCTGTCCACATATGTGGACACTGCGCATTTCTCAAGAAAAAATATTGAAATTTTAAAAATCTGGAAAAAACAGCCAGCCCTAAGTGCTGCGTTTTAAGTTCAGTTTTGTGTCCCGTCATTTTGAAAACAATAAGGCATCCTGAAATGAAGTCACGCAGGGTGTTGCAGGCATCATACAATGTTTTTCAAATCCTAACAGTTCTTGCTTTTTAAACCATTTAAAAGATAAATTAATTAAAAAAATCAACTTCCCAAACACAGACATCAGAAAATACGAATTTTTCAGAAACACATTTCACTAGTGGACCACAAAAAACTCTACCACAACGTAAGAAAGATAACAGCAGCAGTCCATGGTTCAAAATCACTCGGAAATAGTCATTTATGGAACTCTGTGAAGCAGTTTCGCGCAGCCGTGAGGCATAGATAGACATTGCATTTGACACACAGCACTCGGGACTTTTCACTACAGGCTGCATACCGACATCCTTGTGCATTTGGTATGTCTTGAACTTCAGGCCAATGGTGATACCCATCGTTTCTGACATCAAAAGTTGGAAGAAGGGCTACCTTTGTCTTTTTGTTGGGAACTACGGTGTAGTTCAACATACTTGCTAATGAAGGGCGGACTGGTGCTTTTCGAGGGACCATCTCTCGTTTATAAATGCTTCAGCAATTTCTTCGCGAAAAGCAAGCGTATCCTTGATGTTTTTGGAGGGTGTACCAAGAATCTGCTCTCGACGTCGATATTCTACCCAGCTGTTTACCAGGCTCAAGTTGAAAAGGTGCAGCATCACTCTCACTGTCCACTTCTTTGTTCGAAACTTTAATGGATACAGGGACAGAAGAAAGTCCATGTAATCAACACCACCCATGTTTTCATTGTAACATCTGATGGCATCGATACTGTTATGCTCCTCAGACGGAAGGGCAAGACAAGCTTTCAGAACAGGCTCAACTATTGGTCGGATACGCCAAAACTTATCGGTACTTCGCGGTGGCGGTTCAGTTTCTGGGGTCATGGAAATATTTGCAAATAAACGCAGAAACCGTATTTGAGAAATGCTGTCTGCAATAATGGGAATACGAGTGCGCGTTTGCCAGTAAATTCGCAACCGAGGGAATTTCAAATACCCCATTATAATACAACATCCAAGAAACTGTATTACTTCGGAAGAACTTATTTTCAACTCCAAGCCTGTTTTTGCCAAATACTTGATATTTGAGGCCGATGCTATTAGGTCTGGAATTACATCCGTCCACCCATAACTCTGCACGATCTCCAAAACTGAGCAATGATCTGATGGATCCACCAATTCATGTGTTGCCAGCCATTCCGATGAAGGGGAAGTGAAGGCTTTTTGCCGCCAAGAATACCTGACGGCATTCTTTTTGCTTTTTCTCGCGGGAGGTGCACCTGAAGTTGATTGGCTTTGGTTTGATGTGTCATCGTCACTCACACAACCAACTTGCGATGGAGCAACTTCATCAGAACCTTCTCTGGAGAAATATATTTCATTATCACCATCCAAATCAAGTTCGCACAGCTCGTCGCAACTTTCATCCTCGATATCAGATGTATTGAGAATGTAATACAGTGCCTCTTCCGTTCTAAGTTGTAAGTTAACAGATCCTGAAAATGAAAAAATGTTTATACTCAAAAGAACACGAATGATTTTTTTTAATAGGGCAGTAAACCTGCACAGTAGAGCACGAAAATATCACCAATACAAAGAAAAAGTGACAGAAAAATTAATTTATCTGCCGATTGAAACTTCACAGTGTAGGGTGGCCTTTCTCATCCTTTGTTTTCTCAAACCTAAATGAATTGTTTTGTTATCCCCCAAGCCCCCATCCAACCCCAAAAACCAAATAGGATTAAACAAAGGGAAGGACAACCAGGCACTTCAGACAGAAAGACAAAAAATCCTGTTCTTCATGAAGTACTTGACCTGGACAGGGACATCCTTTCCTCTGCAAACTAAAGTGGCCACGCTTCAGCAGCACAATTGATGTCAGAAAAAGTAAATAAATCCGTTTGAAGATCAAAAAGGAAGAAAAAAGGCCCACGTGCAGCTTTCTTTCAATGAACACCTTTTGTCTTTCCAAACTAATTATCGTGGTAAAGGCGCATTGTCCACAGATGTGGACAACAAAATTTTATGACTCACGGCGTTTGTGCGAGGCCACGAAAAAAGCCTATTCTTACTTTTTCATACCCAGGTATCCCTTTGTGGTCCGTCAGTGGGTTTATTTCAACCTGCGACCATTCAAACCCAAAAAACAACAAGAAAGAAAAAATGCTTACCGCGAGTACGTCTGTTCTCCAGCTCACTCATCTTCAAATGAAAATTTTTCAAAGAGGACAGCCCATTTGTCCCGGCTTTTTCAATTGAATGAATTTGATTGGAGGTTAAAATTACAACTAGTCCATATTTGTATTGAAGTGCTGCTGTATTTGCCATGCAGAGACCAATAACTGTCTGTCCACGCTTGTGGACATGGCGCGCAAAGGGGCTATCTCTCGGTCTCCATTTCTCTCTCTGTCTCTGTCTCTCTGTCTGTCTCTCTGTCTCTCTGTCTGTCTCTCTCTCTCTCTCTCTCTCTCTCTCTCTCTCTCTCTCTCTCTCTCTCTCTNCTCCAGCTCACTCATCTTCAAATGAAAATTTTTCAAAGAGGACAGCCCATTTGTCCCGGCTTTTTCAATTGAATGAATTTGATTGGAGGTTAAAATTACAACTAGTCCATATTTGTATTGAAGTGCTGCTGTATTTGCCATGCAGAGACCAATAACTGTCTGTCCACGCTTGTGGACATGGCGCGCAAAGGGGCTATCTCTCGGTCTCCATTTCTCTCTCTGTCTCTGTCTCTCTGTCTGTCTCTCTGTCTCTCTGTCTGTCTCTCTGTCTGTCTGTCTGTCTCTCTCTCTCTCTCTCTCTCTCTCTCTCTCTCTCTCGATGAAGACTGTGTCGTCAGCATGCCGAATGTTGTGTATCTGGGCGCAATTGATAAAAAGACATTTGAAAACGCATTAAGATGATTTCTCTACAGAGGCTGAAGAAATTGGATGCCATACTACATCCTTGACGTAGTCATCTCTGGATTGGGACCGATTCAGTTTGGGAGAGTGGGAGAGTTTTTTCTAAGAGGGGAAAGGTCCTCTGCCCGGTATAAAGGTTTTTAATAATTCTGAGTTCTTTAACATCAGTTTGGATGTCCTGTAACATCGCAAACAAATTATTGCACCTAACCCTGTCAACGGCCTTCTTTTAATCAATGAAGATCAGGTAACGATCTTGCTGGTGTTTGACCTCCTTTTTTGAGAACATTTTGAGGTAGAAAATTGCGTTCCGTGTGCCTCTATCTTTCATAAAGTCATGCTAATGCTCATTTAAAGCCGTGCTCTTTAAAAGACTATTTTCTAAAAGTTTGAGTGCATGGCTCATTAATTAAGCTTATGGTTCGATTGTTGTTGCAGCTAGGCTTTCCAATAGTTTAGTTAGGGCTACAAAGATTGATTTAAACCAATCTTCCGGGTGAACCCCAGTCTCGTTAACCTTACCAAAGACCTTTGAGCTCAATACCTTCTCTGCCTAGTGCAATCAGCTTCTTTATTAGTATATTGTCTGGACCGGCTGCCTTGCCAGTCTTTATCTTTTTCAGTGGCCTGCGAACTTTGTCCTTCAAGATTGTGGGATCAGCTTTGCTGTTTCTAGAGTTATGTTTTCTTCCTCTTCCTCGTCATGAAAAAGTAGTTCCCGAGGGTAGTACTGTCATCGGTTGGCCTCATTCTTGGGGTCCTGAGGAACTTTACCATTGGCTGATTTAATGCATTTCGGAGTTAGAGCAGGTCTCTTACCAGCTATTTTCTTTATTAGTTTCAATATTTCTTTGGAATGTATGGCAAGACATTATACCTCTGGACATTGAACTTTCAGCCATTCTTCCTTGGCTTTGGTACACTTTTTTCTAATTGTCTGTTTTTTGCTTGTACAGCACTTTATTTTGTTTGACGAGCCTTCGTTATTCTATCACATCTTTGACTTCCTATGTGATTAAGGGAAATAAATGAGATGACTTTCTGTGTACTTTTGGGATGATTTGTAAGGCAGCTTGTACGATGGTCGTCACTATACCACTCCAATGAGATTCTACATTTATGTTGTTATCCAACACCGGCATGCAACTGACGATTTTCGATTTGACTTTTTTTTATTTTTACTTGGTGGAGTTAAGATCAAAGTTCGTTGGTAGGTTTGGGAGTTTGGATACCTTTGAACGATTACTGGAACAGCATACTAACTGGATTGTGATCGAAGTTTGCTGCTGTATCTATGTAGAACTTTGAAGACTTGACTGCATTCCAGAATCTTTAATTAACAAAGAAAAAGTCAATCTGGTTCCTGGCTTGATCTTTAGAGTTCCTCTACCTATACCTTCTCCATGGGTGAACTTCGAACCACGTGTTTGTGATTACCATGTTTCAGCCTCTGCACCAGTCTATTAGCCTTTTGTCTCTATTGTTTGCCTCCCCCAATCCATGGGGTACAGCAATCTTTTCCATTTCTTCTGCTCAGACTTTCGCATTCCAGTCACTTATAATGATGGTAATTTTGTTCGACTTTCCAGCGGAGTAGACTTTTTCTTAGTTTTTATAGAAGTGATCAATCGTTTGATCATCTGCCTGAAATGTTGGTGTATAGGTGACGGTGATGTTGAGGCTGAACTTGCTGGCTTTGAGAGACACAAGCATAATCCTCTCTGATTTAGCCCAGTAAGAAAAGGCTGAGTTGCAAACGTGTTTGTTGAGAATCAAATCAACCCCATGTTCATGTCCAGTACTTTTCTAGTAGAAGATACATTTCTTTTTCGTGTAAAACATACTTGTTCCTGACCACCTGACCTTGCATAAGCCTACACAAGGCATGCCCATCCTTTCCATCTCCAGAATAACATTGTTCCCTTTTTCCGCTTAAAATACTGTACTAATATTCACCACATTGATCTTGGACAAATTCAATCGTAAGTGTCATGCACCGTGTGATGGTCGTCGTCACTAGCCCGGGGAACTCACGACCTGCGTCTGCTGTTGCTTTCATTCTCGTTATCGTGCGCGACATCCTAATATTGGTCAAGCATCTCGTTTACGCAGTTTTTGGTGAGAGTTTTATTTCCTTGGTATTGGTGGTTCTTCCTCCTGGTCCTTCTATCTGATATCCATTGGTCTCATAGTATACCATCTCGACTGGTACGTCCGTCAGACAAAACTCCACCGGTAAGTAACAGTCGTCTTGTAGAAATCCCTTTTTGATATTTATCCATCTGTTTACTTTCATTTTCCAGTTGTCATAAATTTCCAATTGAGTTTTTTCTTTTCATCATTTCTTTCGAGACTTCTACAACTTTTTTTCCATTGTAGCGATCCATCTATAAACTTTTCCTTCATCCAAAATTATGTTTGAGCATATTATACGATTTTTGTAATTATAAAATGCCACTGCCAAGTTTCTTTTTCTCCCCTAACTTAATCCGTTATAACTTTATCCATCAAAAATTAATCCATTGTTTCGAGCACTCCCCAGCACGTCAAAGCTGACTTCTGTCCCAAATTCCATTCGTGAGAGCATGTCCTGTTATGTGCTTTGCTACCTTACCTGTATAAATGGTATAACAGGTGTTCAGGTATGTTACTGGTTGATAGTCTTTTTCAATATCCAAGTTCACTGACTTTGGCAGTAACGATGTCCTTCCATCTGTCGTCCATTTGGCATTTTCTGGAGGCTTTCAATCCATTTATTCATTCCTTTCACCACTGACTTCCTAGCATTGGCATCCACCAATAGTTTTGTGTACCATCATTACCTGATGTCCACCCGTTTTTTCTCTTTCTATTTCATAGAATTCTTTCTCAGTGGTTTCTATGCCATTCATCTGCGTAACATTTTCCCTGATCTTCTGTGCCACTTTGCCCATCGACTTCTTGTATAGTCTCAATCCTTTATCTTTCTACATACCCACACAAAATTGCAAAATTTTATCTATTTCTGGAACTTTTCATTATTATTTGTATAATTATTGTTGGTGTACATTTCTTGCTTACTTAATGTCAGCTGTGATGTGCTTTCGTGGTTTGGTATCAACAAGATTTCTCAAATCTCAAGAACCTTTCTTAGCATCCTGGCAGAATGCAATATTACAGTTTCCTGCAACTCAGCAAACCATGTCTTTATTACGATGTCCTCCAATCTCTTCTTTAGTTTTATTGGTGTTGTTCCAACGGTACCTATAACTATTGGGATGACTGTCAGTCTCATGGCTCATAACATCTTTATCTCTCGTGGAAGGTCTTGATATTTCTCAATTTTTTCTACCTCCTTGGAGTTTACTCTTGTGTCATAAGAAACAACAAAGCCCATAATTGTAGTAGATTTCGTTTCTTTGTTTATCAACACCATATCCGGACGTCTGGCTCCAATCACTTGGTCAGTCTGGACCTTCTTTTACATTTCCTTTTGCTTAATCTAATCCGCCTGCAGAATCCCGAAATATTTAAACTTATCATTCTCTTCCAAACAACTCATCTTTCTTCTATCTAGCAACTTTATTCCTTCTGTTTTTACAACATTTCCTTTTTTCTATACTAATATGATGCACGTTTCAATGTCAAATTCCATTTTGACATCCTTGCTAAAGATAGGCACTGTCAGGATCAAAGACTCAAGTGTTTCCTCTGTTTAACGACAGAATATTAAGTCATCCATAAATAACAAATGATTGACTTTTTCTTTAAAAATAGCGAATTCGTATTCTGGACTTGTCTTTCTTAATAAGTGGCTCAATGGGATGAGTATTTTCACAAACAATAGAACTGACAATGAATCTCCCTGAAATATACCTATCTAAATCTTCACTTCACCAAGAATGTCATTTCCAGCTCAACTCTGCAAGACTTCATGCTGTCTTTCACAATTTTTCTGATATTTTCATTTATTACTAGATTTTCTGGACACTCTAAAATCCACGAGTGGGGACCTAAATCGTACACCTTTCAATAGTCGATCCATTCCATTGCTAGATTCTTACTTCTTCTCTTGACATTTTGTAGTAAAAGTTGGTTGATGTATAACAAATCTCTAGTTCCTCAGGATCCCTTTCTGCAACCCTTTTGCCCTTCTGGTAGTAAAGAAATTTGTTCAAGAAAAGTGTATCTCACTTCTGCATTTATTCCAAGAAGTATTTCCCAAGCCAGTGACAAACATGTTATCGATCTGTAATTGCAGGAAACATTTCCTTTAGATGGATCCTTCCGTGTCAACACTATCTTCCTTTTGACATCCATTCTGGCACTTTTTCCTCTGTTAAGCAATTTGAAAGCTTGTCTTTTAAGCTCTTGTACATACTCGTAAAGTATTTGAACCAGTATTTTTTCCTGCCTTTCCATTTTCCTTTTAAAATCTTGTTGTCATTCTACTTCCTTGTTATGTTTCACCTTTTTGATCCAGATTGAAGACCAAAAGTTCCTTGTCTACTCCAAATGAGGTGCTAAGCATTCCTTCTGTTTTTCATCACAGTTGACATTATAATAACATAGTTTCTAGTAATTTTGAAACATTCTATTTTGAAGATGTTGGCTTATTCGATCACTGCACAGTTTAATTTTATCTTTTTTGAGTGCTATTATCACTTTAAGTTCTTTCGTATGACTCCTGGTCTGCTTTAATTTACAACGATTCTATAAATCATATGCATGCTTCTAGTTGTTTCTTTTTCCCTGCAATATCGCATTCACTCTTGAATGTCCTGATTCAAATCAGTGACTTGTTGTTCCAGTCTTCTTTCCTACCAGGGCTGTTTGCTTGTATAGTTTTCCCATCTTTGCACCTACCATTTGGTTCACTGTTGTGTGTGATTGCTTTTATCAGTTGCATTGATTCTGTGTCACATTCTGCTATGAGCTGTTATTGATTTTTCTGCACTTTGTGACCTGTGTAGCGGGTTTGTACATCGTACATGACCCCTGTGATATTTGACCTTGACTTTGTGAATTATTTTGGCACGGATGTGCAAACAATGCAGAATACTTGAGTTCAATTTTGACCTTGATGAGTTGTAAACACCGTCTGTTTCAAGTGTTGTTTTGTAAATGCATATTTTGGAATTTGCTAGATTTTCCGTGATTTCATTGATACTAAAAAGCCGTCGATCAGCACGAAAGGCACTTTAAGCGATCAGCATTGTAAAACCATTAGTTGAAATTATGTAATATGCAGGAACACTGGAAGGATTAACAAATTAGCAAGTTTTGTTTATTGGGCAATTATATAGACTTATGTTGGGACTCTTGTAAGGTAAAACATTTTATTGTATTAGGGATTAGTGTAAGGGTTAATTAATATTTTTTGAAAATAAATTAGTAAAATGTTTTACTGTCTGTTATCACTCAAATCTCCTGGTTATGAACAGGCAGATTATGGCCTTGACCTTTTGTTGTCTTAACATCACAATCATGGAGTCAGCATAAATAATGTCATTTGTTGAAGTGATTTCTGTTGTTACAACCTTGCCTTACACAGCATTTACTGCCTGTGCAACATTTCTCAGTTTACATCTTGCAATACCTCTCAATAGTGAAAGCCTAGTTCTACCTCATTTCAAAATCTCTTCCATCTTCTCAATAATTTCTAAATATTTCGGTAACACAACACTTCCATCCAGTAGCTTTAGTTTTCCATTTAACCTGACTGTGGCTTCTCTATGCATCTGAGCATCAGTATTAGCTTGATCATTTAGTAATTCCCTCTCGAGGTATTCACTATCACTTATTTCATTCAATTGTTGCCGCTTATCTCTCATTCTTTTTTTTCTCATCTAGTTCCAAATCACCTCAGCAATTTTTTCTTTCGAATCTGGTTAGCCTGATCTAGGAGTCGTTGCTCTCTTATAGGAAACTTGTCCATGCGAAGCCATAATTGTAACATTCATTCTTAGATGGGTCATTTTCATAACAATATTTAATAACCATTTTATCATAATCTTGGGTCCACGTCCTTTACAATTTTATTTTTGTCGACTTGCAGTCGCACAAGGATTTTATTGGGCATTTAAGTTTTCGATATTTTTTTACATTATTTGTGGTTTGTGCGGAAAGGAATTTCAATCTCACATCTTGAGATTTAAAAAGCGGTTATAGGAAAACATTTACAATCTCAATAGGAAGAACAATAACGACAGGTATATCAGTAATGTGTCAACTGGTGTTAAATGTTCATTGGGCAAAGTGTGTACAGGATTGCAAGTCTCAACAATTCGTCAACAGAGTAATTAGGGGCTTTGAGAAAGAAACAGACTGGGAAATATCTGAAGAGATTAAAAACAATTATGAAACAACAACAGTGTTGTCAAGTAGAGAACAGCTTGAAATCAAAGAGTTGATACGTCTCCCAAGGTCATGTGAACAATGGAAAACTGCCAACAGCTATTTTCAATTT
The DNA here is from genome assembly GCA_003991215.1 of Morbakka virulenta. NCBI lineage: Eukaryota > Metazoa > Cnidaria > Cubozoa > Carybdeida > Carukiidae > Morbakka > Morbakka virulenta. Next base: position 579,547 of record RDPX01000107.1, on the reverse strand, counting down.
TCGATTCTGTAATTAGATTTATGAAAAATTCAATTTATGAACACCTCAAAGTTACATGCGGAACTAAAAATAAGAACTTCGACGAAGGGTTCTAAAGGAAATATCAGGAACATAAAGTAAACAGCTTAAAAATGGACTTAAAATCACATCATATACCATACACATTTGCTTCCCCGAAAACTGACTTCCTCTGATAACGATCACATTGTATCTAACCACGATAATCTTATCTCTAAAAACTTCTGCGGATACGTAAAGAGTGTCCTCCAAAATAGGACTGAAATATTTCTAATTTTCTTTAAAGTCTGTCGGATCCATTACATTTCAAGTTTTTACATCGACAATTCCTAACAACCACTTTACAATTCCATCATGGATACCGTCTTTTAATGAACCCCAGCACACTTTCAAGACTAATCCTCCATCATATCAAAACATCACATCAACTATTCTTCATAAGAAATCATCTGCCTCACCATGCCCACTAGATAAAATATCTATAATTTGCTTTAAACGATGCCCCTATCTATGGTCTTTGCTTACAGAAATAATTAAAATCATATGGATTTCTACCTCCTGAATGGAAAATAGCTTGTGCAATTTTGATACATAAGAGCGTTAACACCGATGACCCTTCAAACTTTCAGGTCAATTACTCCTCAAACCGCTCCGTTAAAAGTTTTTACATCTTGTTTGCGAGACTCTGTATTCGACTACCTGAAGAATAATAACTTATTTGAACATTCAGATTCTTAGATCAAGGGTATTTTAGAGTCTTGCACTCATCAACGCTCCCAAGTCATTACTCTTTTAGACCTAAAAAATGCTTTTGATGAAGTTCAGCATGACTTAATGATATCTGCTCTAGATCACCATCACATTTCTGAAAAAAATTAAGTCTGTAATCACTAGTATTTCCACTGAATTTACAACAACATTTATCACTCATCACTTACAACTGAAGCCATAAACAGTTCGTCGTGGGCTTTTATAAGGTGATTGGCTTAGTCCACTGCTCTTTATAATGTGTATTAACACATTCATTCAATAGAACATGGCTGAGAAACTTGGTTTTTCACCTCATGATAGGAACGACCGAATGTTCAAAGCTGTACAATGGTTTCAGTTCGCAAATGACACTTTGATCATTGCAAATGGGGAAAGAGAGAGCCAGCTTCTTTTAAACTGTTTTACTCGATGGTGTCAATGGAACAACATGGTCATAAGGGTTGATAAATGTGCCACATTCGGTATCAAATAATTTACAAGATCTTCAATTTCAACAGAAACTTTTTGTTAATAATGAAACCGTTCCCTACCCGCTGTAACCATGGAGGATGCCTTTAAGTATCTCGGACATTACAATGACTTTCAAATGAACAATCAATCTCACAAATAATCAATCTCTAACAATTTGATTTTTTATCAATCCACCCAAAACATAAACTTCGCCTTTATGATGAATTTTCCCTCCCAAAAGTTACTTAGGGGCCTTACTCTTTTTAAATGTTTCTAAGACTTGGGTGACAGAAAATCTCGACAATCTAATCTCAAAATACATACGTCAGTCTTCTTCTTCTTCTAGTCTCACGACTTTCATCAGTTATCAGATTTGGGAGCTCCAGTAGGTGGAACATTTAACAGCAGTTTGTGTTGATTGGGCAAGGTCGCCAAAGCTACAGTTCGGAGTTTTACTGCAGGAGAGAAAGTGCTCCATCGTCTGCAGGTTGTTGCATTCACACAAATCGGTGGAACTGATCTCCTAGCGAGATTATCTGCATCTTTCTTGCTGGGCTCTCAGTATGTTGAGAGTTTTCATATGTCAGTGGCTTGACCTCCCCAAAAGAGCCACTCTTAGCTCCATTATTCCTTAAAAAATCAATTTAGACTTATCTTGCAGCTACTTAACACAAAACGTCTACAGTGCCAAACTGTCACCCGTAATGCTCTGAAGTTGTCACCAAGTGAGAATATTCGATCATTATGAAAAATACAAGCAATAGTACCAATATACATTACGATATATATAAAAAATACAAAAGAAGTTTTGAAAGCTGTGTAGACAGAACACAAGGAGCGTTTACAAAGTCATCTTACTACTCAAGGTTCCATTCTCTCATTTCTGTTTGACAACGAAAGTTCAAATACAACAAGTTTTGGTCTGAAGTTTAAAATAACCTGCCCAACAATATTTTCAATTTTACCATTCGTTTTTTGAACAACAACCTTGCAACTCGTAAAAACCTATCCGAATGGAACCTCATGCTATCTTCTTCTTGCTCTTCCTGCTTTAGACCAGAAACCCTTCTTCATGTTGTCGCCGGCTCCAAAACGTGCCTTCAGGAAGGTCGTTATACTTTGCGACCCAACTCAGCATTATAGATTTTAGCAGGATCTCTCAAATCTCTTGAAGCCTGTAAAATATACTCTGATAGGCCTGGATTCTTTTCGCTATGCATTATAACTGGAGATACCTTTAGGCCTGATTTCCTGTTAGTTATTCCACAAAATCAGTTATACATACTTGAATTGGTGGTGGGATATGAAACAAACCTGGATAAAAATGCTTCTCGAAAATATATAAAATATCTTTTTTTGATTCGTGATTTACATTCCAGCTTTTCGAAAGTTGGTTTCGTAAATCCATGAGCTCTTTAGGTATATTCGGTAGACCTTGTATTACTTTCAATAAAATGTGCAACGCTTTGAACATCGACAACAAACACGAGCGCTTTCTTTCCACCAAACTTTTTAAGATAATCTTTCGCACCACATACTACATATTCTGTCATAGAGACCACCCATTTAATTTTGTTAAATAGGCAAGCCAATGCAAACTACCTTAATTAGTGAGGTTTGAAATTGTAAGTGTATGAATGAAAAATGTAACGTTTCCCTTCAGGTAGGATATCAGTTATTTTTTAATTGTCACACTCGAGCTTTGATGCCAACAGAAATTCTAAAAATCACGTCTCTTTCAGGTGCTTTCCTTTCATTTGTTTCATGAATGGCATCAACCAGCTCGTCTATCACAAGCTATTCGTGGGCTGTAGCCCTATTTTTTATAGTAGTTGGTTGAAGTGATCTGCAAACCTGTTCAGGGCCTCTTGTTTTGCCTTGATAACGGTGTTGCAATCTGCAGATTTCAGTTGCGTTTTTCCTCTGGTTTTGGTATCATACACATCTCGGAGTCTATTACAGAAAGCTTACTTTTCATTGACATCAGAAAAGCCAGTTGTAATTCCTCTGCCTTTCTCTCACGTTATTCTGATATCAACTTCCATGTATATTGCTGAAGTTTTCTTTGTTGGATCTAGTATTTCTCAGGAGAAGTTTCATCCTCATACTGCCTCTTTCTTCAAGTATTCTTTAAAGTTAGTTATCCTCATTTTCAAACCTATTCAGTTGTTTTCTGTCCAGCTGTCCTATTATTCTGCAGGAGACATTGTAAACCATTGTTTTGATAGAGTTCCAGTGGTCTTCTATATCGCAATCATCAAGTTCACATTTTTTGAAGAGCTCCGCCCATCTCTTTTCCCAGTTGGATCTTTGTATGACTATCTCCCTCCAAGTTGGTGTTTAACTTTCTTGACGGTTCTACACCAGCTCGCCTGTGTTGTTTGCATATAGAGAAGAAAACTTTCGATATAATTATTTGATGGTCTGTGGACCAGTTGTGCCCCTCATTACTCTGGTATTGAACACATCGTTTCGGTCTCTCATTATTGACCCAGCTGATCCATTTAGATAACTGTCATTTGACTAGCTCCTGGTGATGTTCTAGCAGTAAAACATTATAGTTTCTTACCATTACAGCAAGGACTTTATTTGCTTGTTCCTGCTGGAACATTTCAATGAATTGATAAACAACACCATATATTTAATTCACCAGCATTTGCTTTGTTTTCGTAATTAGCAATAGGTGTTCAATTACTGAAACTATTTGATCCAATAACAATATGAGCATTTACTGTGCTTCCTATAAGAAGGAATTTTGTTGGTGTAAAAACTACTAATTTATCCCAACCAACATCATCATGACCACATAAAGCATTTCAAGTTATACATGTTTCCAAATATATGTCTAATTCATAGATAATGAAAACATTAATAATATCTTGTTTTGGTAAGCCTTAGGTATTAGAATCAACATTAAGATCAATATCAAATATCATTCTCTGTGACCTATTAAATTTAAGATAATACCTATTAATAACTCTATCTGCCTCAGCACATAATGTCGGTTGATTTATTTGCTTTGTTTGCTTAGCATTATTTTGTGCTAATGCTTGGTCGTATAACTTAGATGCTGTCAATGTTGAAGACTATAAATAATAAGAAGAGCCTCTATCTATTTTGTAAATACTGGTTGCATAAGTTGTATAATATTCCCAAAGCTGTGCTTCTGCTAGTTTTTCACACACACATGTATTTAAGTAAAATTTAGAGACAGCAGATGAATCAAATTTAGGTGGATATTGCAAGACAAAAAGATCATTTTTATTCATATCTATACCATTATTCATCTTTTCACCAGTGTCTTTATCAGGATACTTATAATTTGTTGGAAATCCCAAAGTCATAACATCACAATAAAAGACAGGATCATTAACATTACCAATTCTTTTATTATCAACAACCCATTTATCAGATTTTATTTAAATAATATCTGTTGTTGTAAAAGATTTAGTATGCAATACATAATAAATTTCCATTACTAGGTTATACATTTTTTAAAAAGTTATTAATAAATTATTCATTGAAAGTAATGTCTCGAATACCAAATACCATTTATAACATTGTAATAGCTTTTACCTATACTCATTTCATAAATAAATAATAATAACAGAACACTGAATTTGAATCTTGTTATTGACTAGAATTATGGATGTAGTTACTTCAGCTTATTAGACAATTTAACAATTTCATAAGGTGTTTGTTTAATCCGAAAGAATCAAAATAAATGATTATATCAGATTTAATTAACAAACCAACCCACTGAGCTCCAGGTTTTTTTCTATCATCAATATTAATAATTTAGAATCCTGATTTTATCTGATTATGTATTTGATCTTTTAAAAAACTGCATAAAGTTAAGACTTTGTAAGTTGTAATCATTGAAACAAATCAATGTTTGATAATGGTTTATCAACAAATATTGGTTTTAAAAATGTTGTTCTTAATAGAGGAATAGTGTTGAAGGGATTGTTTTTGCCTATAAGCAAGCCATTTCTGGGTTTTATCTTTGAGTTCTTTTTTATTATTCCTTGTACCAGTACTTTGAAATGGATTTTGAAATGGCGCTATGGTACTAACATATCAGAATCAGAGCGGTTTTTGGAGACCATTAACCTTTGGTCTATTTTGAAGGCTTTTGGCACTTAAGAAAACAATTAAACAAGAATGGACTGCCAAGAAAATCTAATGAACTTTCAATTAATCCACCTCTGCTTTCGTGTTGGTTTAATAAGTAGTTTGCCACCCGTTTGAAGAGCACTAATAATATGTTCTTACTGTTTCTTCTTGAATAGGTTTTTATAAGCAATCAATTGACCTATTTCATTTTGTGAAATCACAAAAACTCCAATCTGTTGTCTTGATTCAAGGTATTTTAACCATTCCAAATAACCCCAAAGCTTGATTAGCACCAGTTGCAAAACGTGGTAATACGTTTTTAACAGTTTCAGTAGCCATTGTTAGCAATTTAGTTCCTAAACTCATAAGAGTAATAAAAAGGTTTCTGCCTTTCTGAACAACACAACCCATTTGAATCTTTGAAAGTTTCACATCTATACCTTTTGAAGTACTTTTAGCCTTTTAAATTTTATTTATTTGTGATTTTGTTAATATTAATTTATCTTGTCCAAATAATTATTTTTTAGTGTAAAAGTATAATTAATACTTTTAGAGCCTTATCAACAAGAGCTTTAGCAATTTTGCTTTTCTGGTTTTTAGACAATTTAGTACTATCTTTATGATATTCAGTCATAGCATATCATTCAGACCGATAGATTTAATAAAATATGGTTGTTTTATGGTTAAGCACTAATAATTGCCTTATCACCAAGAACGTCAACGTTTAACTCTTCTGAGTATAAAACCAAACCAAACATAACATAATTTGCTGTAGGATTGCTTGCAATATCATATTGAAGGCTTAATCGAACTGAGATATCTAAACTATCTTTTTGATTTGTTAGATCAAAATAGAGGATACCTTGTATTGTTTGATAACTTGATGGATTAAGAAGAAAATCATTCTCAAGCATACTATAAGCATTTCTATATTAAAGTACTGAATAATAGGTTCTACAAAGCTCTGTGGTAGGTCTTAAAGCTAACTGTGGGATGAAAGTTCCATTATTCAATTGTAATTGAGTCATACTACATGATATTTTTCAATTGTTAATACCAATTATTCCAAATGTATCAAACATTTGACACCTACCTTGGTGAGAATTCATTTTACTTTCATTAACACACCAAATAAAAACATGCTTAGGCTTTTTAACTGATGTTGAAAATTTGAAAACACCAGGTATTTGTTGGGATGTTTTGGGCACAATTCTCCTTTCATCATATCATATTCCCAAATCTGTGGTTTATAATACTTTTACAAAACCAATTTATTACCATAAGAATTAAATGTCAGCTTTGAAACGCATAGTTTCGTTACTATAAATCTACTATTGCTAGCATCTGTTAAATCATTTCTAAGAATAACATTACTACCATCTTCAAGAACAAAACTAAATCAATATTTTCCATTTGGGACAATTTGATCTCCAAAACCTCCAAAAATTGAATATCTGTTAAGAGTTCGGATTATATTAAGCACATTGTTAGCAAATAGGAGGACTTTGATTGTTTTAAAACCTAAATAAGAGTCTATTCAAGTTGTATTTGTACCTTTGTAATAAAACATACTGCTGCAAACACTTTTAGAATAGCCAGTTCTAAATTCAAGTGAATTCTTAACATGTATAGCATGACAAATATCTGGTGAGTTATAAACAATCTCGCCATCATTTTCAACATGTATTCTTCGTATCATAGAAAAACCACTGCTAATAGTTCTTACATTATCAGTAACGGCTAGATCTCTACCATCTGCTGTTTTATTTATTTGAAATTCAACCCCAAGATATGATTTAAGCAGATCTAAAGGTGTACTTTCAGAACTGCTATCAAAAACAAAATTATAATTTTTTCCCCTGATATTATTCATTTTGAGGTAATATTAAAGGTGTTAAGAGGTCTACTGACATATATTGATTTTTTTTTACAATATCTTGGTAATCAAAAACTCATTAAATTCTAATATTGTAGTTAAGCAATTTACCAAATTCAAACGATAATGCCTGATAGCTGGTATTTGATTTATATTTTTCCTGTTGAGTACTCTTTTTATTTGAATGTGACTTTATTATTCCTACTATTTGCTTTTTTGTTGATTTTACTCTTTATTTTTTAGCAACAATTTCCCCTCTTTTAGGACCAATTTTAGAAGAAGTTTCTTCAGCTGATTTTGTTAGAGATTTTTCAGCTGCTATTTTCACTATATCCTTAGTATTACTTTTGATACAGCTTTTTTACCAATAGACGATAGAGTATCAAGTAAACCATCATCATATTTTATATTATTAAAAAGTTGACCTGTTCCATTATCTATTTCAAAATATTTAGTATATGGTAGTATATGGATCTTGTATGGACCTTGTTCTCATATTCTATTAGTATATATTAAATTTCAGATCTTCTTTAATGGCCAAAATTATTAAAACAGGCAGATTATTGAGATCTAATATTCTACCAAGGTTATCTCTTATTGTGATTCTCATTTTTTAAAATAATATTAGTATTAATTTTGTTTTAAATATACCTACTGAGGTATAATTGAAAACGGATAACGTATTTGTTTATTATCAACTCTAAATCTGTATAAAATATCACTCTGTATTCTAGAAACAATAGATTCATTCAGTAAGTTGCAATGTGTAAATATACTATTGATGCTTCTTGTTTTGTTAGGCAACATTTTACTGTTACCAAGTGTTATTATAAGCTTTTATCAAAACCTAATAATCATCAAAATATTTCGTAGTAATATTTTATTGATAACCAGTTTCAATACATATACATATGCTCAATCTGCAGACAGTACCTTTTCCCCCTTTGTGGGCTCATCAGTGCAACACAGAGCGTCTAAGACATCACTCAGACATCACTCTGAAACAAAACTCTTTGGTCATGTTGCCGGAGCAAACACAGCCTGAAGAGTTATTGCGGGATCCTGTCAGAGTGCTCAAACTACGCAAGCGCAGTGAACTCAGGATTATACATTATCATCCACATTATACATATACATCAAGATGTATAACAAGATGTAAATTAAATATGTGATTATCATCTGGTTTGTTATTTTACGCTCAATAACCATTCTATTTTGTATGAGAGTGTTGGTAAGACATTTACAAACAAATCTGTTTATAAAATATGATTTATACAATTTATCACGATAATTTCCAGAAAACATAGTATAACCATTATAATTTTTATTGGTTGCATTGGTGCTTTTTTAACAATGTTTATTAAATTATCTAATTCATTACTAGCATACAAATCATGAACTGGATATATATGAAAAACACATTTTTAATGTCATCTTATTTAGATATATATAAATAACTAAATCAATTTTTAAAACTCTTATACTATAAAAAGTGTTTTAAAGAGATATTATTATTATATTATAGTATGGAGGATATAAATAAGATATTAAAAAATTCTTCTTCTTCTTCTTCTTCTTCTTCTTCTTTCGGCTTCTCTCGTTAGAGGTCGCCACAGTGGATCAATGCTCGCCACCTCTGTCTGTCAGAGGTATCCTCGGTTGATACACCTGCCACTCTCATGTCTTCGTTCACTGAATCAGAGAAGCTCCTCTTTGGCCTTCCTTGCTTCCTCTTTCCGGGTTGGGCCATTTCCATCACTTTTCTTCCTACATAACTCTCATCTTTTCTCATCACATGGCCGAACCACCTCAACCTTGATTCCCTGATCTTATCTCCCAACCTGGCCACTCTCAGCGTTTCTCGTACTGTGTCATTTCTCACTCTGTCCATTCTGGTCTTTCCAGTTGAAAATCGTAGCATCCTCATTTCACTCACTCCCATTCTTTTCTCTTGCTTCTTCGTTAATGGAACCGTTTCCAATATTAAAAGATATTAAAAGATTAAATAATAAAAAACAAGATTTTGATAAACTGTCTAATAATCTAGATAAAAAATACAAAAGAGTTTGTAAAGTATGTTACAAACCAAAATCAGAATAAATCAAAATATGCGAATTTTTTCCTCCTTACAGAGAATCATTAATATACAGTGAATGCAAAAAAGAATATGATGAATTAAATAATTTTCAATTAGACGAAATTAATTTAGTTGATACTGTAAGAATTAAAATTAAAAAGTGATTTATGTGATTTTGATTTAGAATAAGATTTAATAATAGATAATGTTAATAAGAAAAATGAATATATTATTAATTTAAATGATAAGATCGATGGAAAATATAATAATTTAATAATGAATAATATTAATGAAGAAGAGAAATATATCATTAATTCAAATGATAATCATCATCATCATCATATTCGGTTTAACGTTCGTTTTACATGCTAGCATGTGTTGGATGAAGCTAGCATGTGTTATACGAGCTAGCATGTGTTGGACGAAAAATATTATATATAAGATTAATGAAAAATAAATAAATAAATAAATATAGATAGATAGATAGATAGATAGATAGATAGATAGATAGATAGATAGATAAGACTCATGAAAAATTAAAGGATTTGGTCATTCAATATGGTGGTGGTTATTGTAAAAAAATATGACCATACTATAGAAATAAATAAGATGGATTTAGAAAAATTAACAGAGGATGAATTAATTGATATGTTATCGAAACAAAACAAACCAGTGAAAGCATACCAGCATTTAGAACAAGTGTTAGGCAGATGGTTAAGGAGTAAGAAGATAATATCATTCCTTCATCACTTGAATTTAGAGATGATTACAAACCAGTTCCAGATGGTTAAGACATAAGAAGATAATATCATTCCTCCACCACTTGAATTTAGAGATGATTACAAACCAGTTCCAGATGGTTAAGACATAAGAAGATAATATCATTCCTCCACCACTTGAATTTAGAGATGATTGCAAACCAGTTCCAGATGGTTAAGACATAAGAAGATAATATCATTCCTCCACCACTTGAAT
>RDPX01000107.1:529239-568268 GCA_003991215.1 Morbakka virulenta | reverse complement strand
TAATAATAATAATAATAATAATAATGTGAAATGTGGTTAAATATTGCAAAAATATAATTAAGAATGAATTTAATAAACCTTTGAAAATGACTGAAAATTATGAAAAAGAATTTCAAAAAGCAGAAAAATGTCATTTTTGTGAAAAGAACTATATTGATAATGATATTAGAATTAGAGATCATTGCCACATAATATATATATATATATATATATATATATATATATAGGATCTGCTCATGATTATTGTAATCTTAAACTAAGAATTTATCCTGATATGTTAAAAATATCATTGATTTTTCATAATCCAAGACGCTATTATAGTCATTTGGTAACGCAGAATATTGGAGGAATAGCTAAAAATATTCTTTTAAAAATAACAAAATGACGAATGTCAAATGGATATTAATGTCAAATGGATAAGATTTATGCATGAAAATTGTATGGATTCTTATGCTCATGGGCATTGTAAAATCAAATAAATTTAAATATAAGATGACTAACATAAGATGATTAATAATTAACAACTATTCTATGAATTAAGTCATAAAACTATAAAATATGCTTGTGTTACTATGTTTATTGATACAGTTATCGTCATAAAGGATATCAATTATATTCCAGCCAATAATGTACTAAGAAGAAAACATAAATTTTTATTATTCAAAGGATTAATTATTAATAGCAATAATAGGATTAAACTATAAAATTGTAGAAATATAATTGTGATACTATAATTTATTAATAACATTATAACCCTTTTGAGGTACAATCGATTAATTTTATTTCAACCTGTACTATTCTAAGGAAGCATAAGTAATAATCATAATAATCATAATAATCATAATAATCATAAAATGATTAATAATTATCAACAATCTTATAGATTTGATGTAAGAGAGCCAGTATATGATTAAAATAGATGCAATCATTATGAGATACCATCTTAATAAAATGGAAAAGGCATGCTCCGTCGCTTGTGAAGCAAGCTTTAAAAATCCCTTCACACCCTGCGGGCATGATGTTCTCCATACCCGTGGATTTCGTCTTTAAATGTCTAATTATTTCTTTAGCTGCTTACGCAAATAATTAAGTAATAACAGGACCCATTTGACAACAGAAGGTTTTGTAAATATGTATTATTTCTAAACTTTTTGAATTGGTTATCCTGTATAAATTTCATAAATAATAATAATAATAAAAGTAATTTTGCTATTCAAACACTTCATCCTTGCCAAGAGCTTTAGATTATAAGGAACCATAAGATGAAAAAATAATAAGGTAACTATTCTTTAAAAGCATATATTTATGAAGGTCATTTAAACCAATACTGCATTAACAAAACATGAAACAAATTAATGGTGCTTTTCAGGGGGTATATATTTTGCTTATATAGAGCGCATCAATGCATTACTATAATTAGTATAGTAATTGATTGTTATGACGTATTATTGAAAAGTTTTTAATAGTTCAAAAAAAGTTTTTTTCCGGAAAAAAATTATTTGAAAATACGTTAGAACCATCAATTACTATACTACTCAAGGGTGACCTTCTCGACCAACAATAATGTGTTTCAGCAGGCAAGAACATGCGAGGACATACTGGCATAGTTGTTGGTTGCAGCAGCTGACCCGGGGATATGTTTGTCTACCTTCGCTCTCTGGTGTTGCAACGAGACTCCTGTTTTGCATTCAAGGTTGTCTCCTGTAGCCTTTTGATGTACGTCTTCTTATCTGCCAGGCAGCAGAATCGTTACCCTGATTAGTGGGCATCCAGGTTCTATGGCTTGTCCAAGGATATTCCTACCATTGGATTGGATTGCAAGGTCGTTTGCGTCACTGAGGCGTGGGTGGTTCACATACCCATCACAGATTTTTGTAATGCTTTTAAAAGATCCCATCTTGTTAAAACACTCCCCAGAAGACACTAAAGTGGGTACTTATTTTACTGGTAACTCATATTAAACAGATCCAAACAAGAATTCATCAAAATTTTGGAGTCTAAGTTTTTCTAGTTGAGTCCCGGTTTTATCTTTTATTTTTCTAAAACTGAATATGATAGTATCTGATCAAACTAGTAGTGGATGAGTGGTTAATTCAACAGTTTACCATGCAAGAGTTTCGCGGTACATACCTTAGCCAGGTACTTAGAAATACATTCTTCTAATTTGTTTCTTCGTCATATGTTTAGTTTGTACATGTTTTCAAAGATAGAGTTAGGCGAGGGTAGAAATAATAATATTTTAAAGTCTAAAGTAAAAAATCAATAAGGAAAACACCTTTTAACATTAAAGTGAGTTTCAGCCTTGCTTACAGTGAAAAGAGAAAAAAGATTACTGTGGAAGTGATCATTGATGTTTAAAAGGCATGAGAGAGGCAAACCTTTTAACAAATTTATGCAATACAATTGTTAGTTGTTGGATGGTAATCGATAATCTTTTCGTTACTTGTTAGGTTCTTAAAAGAAATATAAAATCCCATTGTGATTTAGGAACTCTTTTATTATTAATGAATATCAAATACTTTCAAAATTAGATCAAAAGGTCAAATATACTTGCAAGTTGATCGTAACAAAAGGTGAGCTTCACTCCAACAAAAGACAGCTGTCCCAAAAAGCAATATTTTGAGGACATAACTGTAGAAACTTAGTAAAATACTATAGACTAAAAGGTAGAGGATTATCTTTAACGATTCAGTTCATGTTTGATCTTTAATCGATTTGTTAAGAGAGGTGTGAAAGCTCATTACCTTTTGAAGATTATTTGTTGAATGTGTACCATCTGTCAACACCATTGAAAAAAGTCCAAGCTTAGAACAGTCAAAAAAACACTATTAGGTACTTGTCTTATACTAAAGGTGTAACGAAAGGGTGATATATCAACAGCCTACAATGCTAGTTGGTCCCCGCTTAGTCGAGTCTCTGAAGGTAGGCGCTCTATTCATTTATCCGTTATAAATGGCAGAATATTAAAAATTTTCAGAGATAAGTTTGGGAAAGGAAAGAACCCCCAAAATAAAAGATTTAATAAAATACTGAAGTGGCTTTCGGCTTTGCTTTAGGTAATGTCCCAAAGCTGCACTGACTTTTCCTTCTCACTTTATTTACGTCACATCAACAAGTCATTGCTCAAGCACAGTGTGTCTTAAAGGAATGATATGTGGGAAATGAAACTGAAGTTTTTCTTGCAGGTTTCCGAAAATGAGGAATGGGACCGATGATATGTTTATATACACAAAAAAATCCCTTGTGTAAAAGCTAAAATGTTTTATTCGAACCAAAGATAATAAAGAAAATTTTAATAAGATATTAAGAATCTGGTTTTATATTATTTTACCCTTTTTCGTTTAATTTACTATACTTGCATCTATTAAGTGCGTTAGGTGAGAGGACGTATTTGAAAAGAACACATACCCCTAGCGTAAATTACAGATTCTACTCACAACCCAAACTCACTTCCTTGCAATATCCACTTGGTAACAAAAAGGGGATTCTGGTGTAACGCGAGTGAATTAGACTGCGCCATATTTGTTCCCTTGTATGAGAAGAACAATACAATCATAAGACAGTACTATATCCAGACTACAGGACAACTACACTTGGATCCAGCATGATGGGTGTGCATTTCAAACGGAGGTGTCGATATATTGATCAATGATGGATATCACTACAATAGATGCTGGACAAATGAATCGACTTACTGGTTAATCTTCAGGATCACCCAGCTAAGTTAGAGATTTACTGCCATGTTTACTCTTAGTTCTCGAATGATATAAATCAGCGAAGCAAAATTCAGCCGATCAGTCTCCATGTTCCTTCGCGTAGCTAAAAAAGAGGTTTGTGCAGGGGTTGTTGGAAAAGGCCAGATATTCAAATCCTCATCCGCTTGGATAAATTCCAACAATCGTACCAATAATGGGGTTAATATGCTACTAAGTCCTAAAGCTCCTAAATCTGTATCCTGTATTGAAAAAATAAACCCAAAATACTTATTGCTAGCTTTAAAGGTAACCCGAAGACTACCAACGTCTTCTTCCAGTCCGGCAAATGTATCTGGTGAAACAGAAGTTGAGAACTTGTATAAAAGTTTATCTACTCTAATTCGCGAAATACCCAAATAAAATGTGCTTGTCATTGGGTCAGGAGAAATTCAAACGCCGCTACCCTTAAGCATCAAAGTTAATAGAGGAGAAGCAAAATTTCGTAAGGAAAATTGACAACAAAAGCATCAGAGCCACTAATACTAATCGGAGTTACAGTAAAATATGTGAAGATCTTACTGAAACGTAAAGAACAGAGCAACAAAAATAAGTTGAAGGTTAAATTGAAAGAATCTCTTCAGCAGCAACCTACAAACAATCATTCCTTAACTGGTAAGTCTTATACGAGATTACAGCCAGAAAAAGAATGCATAAGTCAAACCCTAGACCTATGACCCGAGAAGAGTAGCTAAAACTTTGGAAAGACCCCTTTTAAAAATTTGCTTGGAAGATGTCCCAATATCTCTTGTGATGGTGATCAAACAATAGTTAGTGAACAAATATCAAGCTTGGGAAGTGGAAAATTGATGAACTGACATCTGTTTTAAACAAATAGAAGAATGGGATAGCTACTGGTCTGGATAATATCCATGCACAGGTCTTAAAGACAAGCAGGTTTAATGATATCCTGTTGTAATCATGCAGTGCAGTATATAACAAGGGTCTAAGCAACAAATGAATTATAAATTTATAGAGTGTACTTTGTGTGTCATGTGACATTTGGAAATCCCCATTAAGTGAAAATCTAAAGAGCCAATTTTTCTGTGCAATAGTGAAGTCAGTCTGGTAATATGATTTGTGGTGGTAAGTAGACGCGAATCCTTTATCCTGAATTCAATATTTCAGGAGTGATCCATCTTTTATTATGGAGAACTCAACATAAAAAAAGACGTGTAGAGCCACCAGCAAAGACCTATCTGCAACGACTGGGCGAGAATACCACTAGCAACAGAAGATTTAGCAAACCTAATGAAAGATAGTGGAGGGAGAATAAAGGTCATATTTATACATGGGATTAACAGGACCTGGTATTAGCAATCTCTTCTATTCCATTGCAGTTTGCTTTATTTTATTCCATTATATTCCATTTAATTCCATTCTATTCAATTCTATATTCAACTCTATTGCACTCTGATCCACTCTATCCCATCCTATTCCACTCTATTCCATACTATTCCACTCTATTCCACTTTATTCCACTTTATTCCACTTTATTCCACTTTATTCCACTTTATTCCACTTTATTCCACTTTATTCCACTTTATTCCACTTTATCCAATCTATTCTACTCTATTCCACTCTATTTTACTCTATTCCACTCTATTCCATTCTATTCCACTCTATTATACTCTATTCCACTCTATTCTGTTCTATTCCGTTCTATTCCGTTCTACTCCATTCTATTTCATTCTATTCCGTTTTATTCCGTTTTATTCTGTTCTATTCCGTTTTATTCCATTTTATTCCATTCTATTTTGATCTGTTCCGTTCTATTCCGTTCTATTCCGTTCTATTCCGTTCTATTCCGTTCTATTCCGTTCTATTCCATTCTATTCCATTTTAGTCCATTCTATTCCACTCGATTCTTTTCTATTGTTTTTTTTATTCAATTCAGTTCTATTCCATTTCATTTTTTTTATTCGATTGGACTCTTTCCCATCTGTTTCAATTCAATTTCCTTCCATTAGAGTCAATTTAATTCTATTTAATTTTAGTGCATGTTATTCTATTCCATTGTGTTGATTGTTGTTTGATTCCGTTTTGTTGCATTTAATTTTGTCCTATTTCATATTAGTCCATTTATTGTGTCCTATTCTGGACTATTCTGCTATATGTTGTTCCATCCTCTTCTATTTTATGCTGTTCTATTTACTTAATTTGATTTAATTTGTAGTTATCTAATTCCCAAGTTTTAAATGCGCTTAAGTTAATAGTTGCATGTTAATTATGCTATGTTTTCATTTCGAGAGAGTAATAATTTGTTATTCTCCTTATATTTGCTTATAGTTTGCTTACTTTGTATTACATAATTTACTTTTCCATCTTCTATTTATAATATTTATTGTTGAGTGTGTAATTTTAATCCGTTTATCTTCAGCATATGTATTCCACCACATTATTTTTTTCTTCGTATTTTTTAATCTTTTCATTTATTGTTTGTCAATACAGAATGATAAAGAACAAGCTTTTCTTGTTATATATATATATATATATATATATATATATACACACATATATATATTTATATATATATGTATATATATATGTTTATATATATGTATATATATGTATATATATGTATATGTATATATATATATACATGAGAGATACTGTTGGTAATCTGCAGTCAAATTTAAAAGCAAGCAAGATATAGTTCAAAGTAGTTGAGAAGTGAAATTTACTTTCATGATGACAAATCATGATGATGATGATGATGATGATAATAAAGATAGTGATGATGACAAGGCTCCGTGTGTTCAAATGGCTTAGGTGATGGACTAGTAATCTAAATGCCTAGCTAACTGTCAGCTTTAATATCACTGGCAACTATACCCGTTGGAAAGGACCTCTTTTCTTTGTAGACCTGCTAGATTGTAGTTTAGGAACCCCTTTTTGTCAACAAGGACATTTTTATTTAATTTAAGAGGAAATACTATTAAGCCTTTTTAGCAGGATATTGTTCCTATTCTTGCTTTGAGACCTGTATGCACCAAGAATGTTAATGTTGGGTTGATACTTGGAAAAGAGTTTTATTGTATTTGATGAATAACTATATCCTTTTATTTGTAAATGTGATTGTCCAGAAATGTAAGTAGTTTTTTTCGAATTTATTATTTATGTCAGAAACTTCCACGATTGTTACAAGTAAGCATCTATATTTTAATTAGGCAGGAGCTTACGTGATGTAAGCAGGAATTTGCTCACCTTCTCACCTTCACCTTCTCCGTTGTTCCTTATCGGGTCGAGGGTGTCTGCAGCGCTCCTCTCTTGAGCAGTGCTCTCCATCTTTCTCGCTCTTGGGTGTCGGATGTCTCCAGATCCCACAGCGTCATGTCATTCTGGATGGTGACTCGCCATCGGTACTTCGCCCTCTCTTTCCTTCTACTTTCATGTTGGTGACCCTCTTGATGTCCTCTTGCTCTCCGCGCCTGCTTACGTGCCCGTACCACTCCAATCTCTTTCTTCTCAACGTTGTACTGATTGGCTCTACCCCTACCAGTTTCCTTAATGTCACCTGGGGCTGCGCAAGCCAGCGCAGTCACAGCCGGACCCAAGCCCGGAAAAGACAGAGGGTTGGGCGTCAGGAAGAGCATCCGATCTGTAAAAACACATGCCTCAAAGACAATTATGTAAGCAGAAATTTTATTGGGGGTAAAATATATTGTAAATACCAAGTTATGTATCTTCTGTTCAGTGCCTGTGGTTTTTCTATTCTATCCTGAACTAGAGAGTAGACAAATTAATTTCCACCACAATATATTTGCTTGGCTTGTATTTACACAGAAGAATTCAATACCATATAAAATACTCTTCCTTTTGTGTTGCAGAAGTACAATATTATTTATTGAGTCATAAACGAAATTTACATAGCTGGTAAGAATGTAAAGATAGAAACAACAAATTAGTTATAACTTTAATATTAGGGTATGTATACCATAATACTGTAGCTCTGTTATATTTGAAATAAAGATAATAAATACTAAAAATCTTTACGAGTATTATAAATTACAAAAGTTCTTTACGTAAGCTATCGACATATCATAAGCTAGATCCATGAAGAAATAGAAATAAAAGTTATGCCTGTTACAAGGAATCAGCTTCCATGGCTATCTAAGCCATTTGCCCTGACAACAGAGCTATGGGAGCCAAGTTCTTGCCCAGCTTTCTTCTTAATTTAATAATAAAATAGATTACGTAATCACTCAAATTAGCGCTGGGCTTAAAGTATCACCATACCTTTCGACAAATGCTTCACTGATCAAAATTCTTTTTCCTATTTAAAAAGCTGCCTACTATTGAATTTGTACACATTTTCAACGATGTTGGGAAAGTAATAAAGTCACTCAACAAAAAGATTAAAAAGGACAAAGAAAAATTGTAATAATTATTAGCATTAAAGTGGCTTCTGTCCTCTCTAAGGAAAAAAACCTCTCAAATA
Source organism: Morbakka virulenta (assembly GCA_003991215.1). Taxonomy (NCBI): domain Eukaryota; kingdom Metazoa; phylum Cnidaria; class Cubozoa; order Carybdeida; family Carukiidae; genus Morbakka; species Morbakka virulenta. Next base: position 560,075 of record RDPX01000107.1, on the reverse strand, counting down.
ATTTACCTTGCAGTAAAGTAACCATATTATTTTCTCTCAATTTAGCACAGGACGTGAGGAAGGATGGGGGTGGGAGGGGGGTTAGAGGCAAAAATTGCATAAACGTCGCAGTGCTGATTCGAGTAATTACGTTTTTGACGCACTTTTCATTAAAACCTATCGATGGGCGTCTCATCTAAAATTCATTACGATTAATATGTTAAAAGACTATTAAAAGGCTGTAATATGGTTATATAAAACTTAAACTAAATAACCAAATAAAATAAACTTTTAAAAATCAAAATAATTTATATGTATTCATTAAGTCATAATCAAGAAAATATGAATATTTGATTATATATCAAGCTATTGATATTGAAATTCTGCTATCTGTGGAGTGAGCATTAAAACGAGCAACCGTGACAAATTAAGCGCGTGAATTTCTAAGACCAGACGTAGTGAGGTTTGTTTTTATATTATGTATGACATTAAAAAAAATTCATTACTTTAATTATTATTAATTATTTTTGCTCTGAAGTTGCGTTCCCCAGTCCCCCCCCACTGACGTTGAGTGGTCTCAGACGGCGCCCTTCTGACGGACTTCACTGAAGCAGTAAAAAATTTTACGTCTTAATTATCTTCCTGACACTATCCAGTCCTTCTAAGAGGTTTTATGCCTCTGTTCTGGAACCCCTTGGTAAAAATGCAGTTGAACTAATCACTCAATCACAGCTCTTTAATACATTGGTTTATCTGTCAATTGCTTTTCATCCTCAGAGGTACAAGTGCAATCGTAAGGAGAATGATATGATATGCCAATTTTCATGCAATTAGTTCCACGAGTGAACAAACCATTGTACTTGTGGAATGGAAACATTTGTTGGGAGTTGGGTAACACAACTAACTAATCAAGAAAGTTAGTATGGTCAGGACCTGATCAGAAACACAAGCAAGAGTTACGTCTGCCAATGGAGTATTATGCAGATTCCGTTTAGAAACCTTAATTAATTCATGGGATTGAGGTTTCCACACCGAAGACCAATAGAAAGTATAAAGAGCCAACCAACTCCTCTGATAGACCTTAATCTCAACGTTAATTGGATCTTTCGGGCAAATATCAATCCATAATATCAGGTTATAGTCAATAGTTTAGCTCTGGCATAAAATATTAATACATCCATCGCGCATTTAAAACGATTGATCACAGCTACTCTATAAATAGAATTCAGGTCATTGTTAAATAGCTGACTGACGGAATAAACCACTCAAAACAGTTGAAGTCATTACCTGGTCACTTCTTGTTTGAAAACAAGGAGTTTTTTTCAAATGGTTCTGTCCTGGTTGAGAGCTTTGTAAGAATGATGAAACATAATACTTAAGATTATCATGTTGTTTCATTTAGTATTAGCTAAATACTGGATAGCAAGTTTTTTCCTATAATACTTAATTTGTTTCATTGTTACTCCAATATTTATGTCTAAACTATAACCCCATATTAACACAAGACTTGTTGAAATTATCATCCATCAGAGTTTTTCCGCTGTGAAAGGCCACATAATTAAATCCGTTTCTCTATTTCAAAGACTTAAGATTTTTTTCTTTTATTTCTGATCAAATTCACTTATCCAAAAGTCATTATATCCTAGCTAGAAGACCCCTTTAGTTTAAAAACCCATTACCATTCTTTCGTTTTTAGAATTTACGTAATAGGGAAAGACTTAAAGTACATCATAACGAATATTCTACATTGCATATCTTTATGAAATGTGACTATGTATCACCCAATGGAGAAGACACTTTTTCTGGCCAAAATTGGTGTATATGCAGGCTTTAATAGATTAAGAGTAAATTTTGCCCAAAGGCACCTTTTATTCTGAGAGCAGTTGTTCCTTGCCATGCTAATGTGTGCGCTCGGTAAGGTATAGCAGATATATTGGTCAAATGTTTATCATTATTATTACCATCACCATCACCACCATAATAATAATAATAATAATAGCAATAATAATAATCATTAGCATTAGCATTATGTAAATAACGAAGGTACCACTAAAAAATTCTAGTCATAAATAAAAAAACTATCAAAGTTTGTTAGCTACCAAACAAAATCTTAATGTACGTTAAAAACTGAAACTGTAATTTGTTTGGTAAAATCAAAATTACAAAGTCTTTTAGATTCATGGTAGTATCATGTTGTATTAAATTTATCATTATTATTATTATTATTATTATTATTATTATTGTCAAAATGCTTATTTCATATGACGAACTAGTTGAGAGAGTATGTACGAAATGACTTTCTGGCATCAGTGGAGAACCGGAGATGCTCCTGATGGTGATGATTAAGATAGTGGTGATGATGATGCTGATTATGGTTTTGTTAACGTGGATATTGATGGTAATGATAAAAATAGGGGTGTTATGGTGGTATTGATAGTGATGGTGACGGTATTGATGGCATAATAATGATTATGATGAATGTGATGGAAATGCTAATGGTGATAAAATGGTTAATTGTATCTTATGATTAAGTTTATTCAATTTGTTATCACTTCTCCTCAAGCCAGGCCAATTCTTACCAAGTCTGTGAAGTATTTTCTAACTTTTCAAAACATTATCGATCATTTATTTCAGCTTGACAAAAAATAAATTTCTCAACAATAATGTAAAAAAAACATGGATAGAAGATAGTAAGTAATTTAGATTTTCCAGCGAACTCACAAGAAAGGAATAAAATAGTCTTGTTACTAGAAATAACAAATAAATAAAACTCTAGCAGCAAAGTTAATGGATATATACCATAATTAACGCTATAGGAGAATAAAATATGTTACATCGAAACATCTAATACCATATCAAAATAATAAACGATAAAACTACGATAAAATATTGATTGTCACGGCAAAAATCTTTTGTCAAAATCCTTCAAATTCTTTATGACTTTGTGTGATATACAAGGTAGAATTCAGAGAGTCGAAAGCTACCTTGCCAAATATCTATTATGAATATCTATTATGCTCAAGTACGCGCCTTGAAGGATGGTTGAAAAACAAAAGGGTGGGTCTATTCTAACTGGATCCTGAATCAGGGTTTTCTCCCTAATTAGCCCCGCAGGGCTAATTAGGGCGAAAACAGGCCACTTACGGTAACTATAAAGCACTATGCTAAAAATTGCTATGCGTAATACTGTGTCTGTAGAAGTTTATAAATAGACAAAGCCAATTGACAGCAATGAAATTCGTCATTCTCAAAGTTGGTGCGACAAAAATACCAACTACTGAATTTCAACTGATTATAATCATAATAAATAATAATTAATATAATAATTTTTACTGGCTAATTCTACGGATTATATTGTTTTCATCTTCGGATTTCAATTTCTTTTGTTATAAAAATATTTTTGTTAGAAAGTTGAAAAGAAGTTATCATTTAAGAAGTCTAGAAGATGACCAGAAGGAGAAAAAAGAAAGCTGGTGTAGGAATGGGAAAATAGTAAGACAAGATTTTAGAACCTCAAAAAGAAAAAAAAAGAACAAAGTAGAAAACAGGATGAGGGGGGTGGGGTGTGACTGGAAAGAGAAAGAAAAGAGAAGACAAAAAGAAGAGAAAAGTAAAGACGAAGGTAGACTTTGTGTTGAAAAGTTTGCTAATATTGTAGCAAAAATGTGAAAAAATATAACATTTTGAAAGATGACAGAACATAGTTGCTGGAAAGTTGAAAAAAACATGACAGTTGAAAAAAGCAAAAAAAATATTTTAATTAAATAAAGAAAAAATGCTGTAGTTTGAAATTTAGTGAAACATATATTTAAAAATTTGAGTAAATATGGATTTGGAAGATTAAAAAATATTATAGTTAGAAACTTTGGAAAACGATATACTATGGAATTTGGGAAAACATTTTAGGGTAAAGCTAAAAGCAATGCTACTGGAAGCTTCACAAAATGTAATTGCTCTTCAGTCTTTCTTTGAATGCAAAGATTGTTTCAAAATGTATGTACGACATTTTTTAGCTCACCCATAGAAAATTCCAATAAAATAATGTTATTAATATAGTTAATCCAGGGTTTACATATAACATTTTGAAAAACTTTTCTTAATAATATGTATTTTAACGTCTTTCGATTAGAAATGTTGAAAATAGTGCATGCGTTTTGGTTAAAGCCTGCTAACTAAGTAAAAAAATGTTTGGCTTGAGTTAAGATGTCTGCAAGACAGAATAGACTCTGCTTCGAACCTGCATGCTAAGGTTAACGGCCTGAGATTATTTGATGGAAGCTGAAGAGTATGCTATCTACCTGTTTTGTACAGAATAACAAGAAAATTTAACTAAGAAATTAAATAAATACTGAAAAAATCAAATGACTTTGATAATTTTATACGAAAAATGCTGAGGAAGAAAACCTGCATTTTCTCTACCTCGTGCTCAAGTTTCTAAAATAAGTCTCAACTGATTGCGTAAAATATGTCCGGCTATACTCGCTAGTGCATTTTAACTTCGTTACTTAATTGTACTAACATTTTAAGCAACATTCTGTTAACTTTTTTCATTTCTTCTTTCTCCATTTCCAAAACATGACTTTCTTCTTGAAGCCAGCATATATAGTCTCTAGCCCTATTCAAAACGAGAATTTTCGGAGAACGCTCGCACTTGGAAATATCCGGTAAGCAAGCTTTGAGATGATCGAATTTTATTTTCATTTGATTTCGGCGCTGTCGCTCAATATCGTTGTGGGTAAGACGATTGATGCTTGTGTTATCGTAACCATTGCTTATGTAGTTATTTTGTTCTTGTTCTTCTGGCTGCTGATGGGTGGTGACATCACCCACCGAATTCGTTGTTGACATATCCCGAAACTTTTGGGGTGTCTTTAATCTATCGTGTAATTCATATGAAGTTGTAGAAAAAATGTCAATGGGTCTATTTCCAGATTTTAAGTCGTCGTATTCTTTACTACAGGGGTTGCTGGATGAGTGGATATTGATTTGATTTGTAGGGCTTATTGGAAAATTTGTACTTTTTCTTATTGGTGAAAATTGCTGATTTCCCATACAGGAAAATCTATCGACATTCCTCACAAGGCAATTGGTACAAGAATTTGTTTCAGATATGAAGTTTGCATTCGGTAAGGATTTTTTAGGGACCACAAAACTTGAATGAGATGATTTTGGTACGCTTCCTTTAAAAAGCTTTCCTTTGTCACTAAAAGAACTATCTTGAGTAGGTGAGGCAGGAATGGGCGCGTTGACTATTGTGTTAAAAGTTGTTTGTGTATTCTCTGCTTCTGCTACGGAAGGTTTGGTGCCACACTCGTAATCACAATTGTCTACTTTTCCCTTGGTGAAATAAGAATTTTCACTTTTCATTGTCTGGTTAGGACAGCTAGAATGATTAGGAGACTCTGGAATTGATCTATTGTTTTTAATTGATGTATTTTCGTGGAAAAGAACTGTTGGTTTTATTTCCTGCTGTCTACATTGATTATTTTTAATGCTAGGAGGTAAGGTGCTATACAAATTATCAATTGGTGTTGGCGATAGATCTCTGGGCAAGTACATTTCTAGTTCGGTATCATCAATTGATTTTCGGATCAATAACGATTCCCAGTCCGAATCTAGACAATTGCCGATGTCTAAAATTTCGTCGTCCTCGTCCTGTGTCCATGGATCAGTAACCACCCATTGGTACGGGTATGTGTCTGTTGGGCTGGGATCAATTATTTCGCCTGAATGATTTACAGCACTGTTTTTTCCTTCAAGATTTGGTACCTCCTGCGATCGAAGGAAGGAACTTCCCTCAGATGAATATAGCACTTGGTTATGTCCCCTGGAATTTATTTCGATTCTATCATTATTTGCTTGGTGATTTGGTCCAAGAATCTCCCGTGCTACGTGAAATCCATTTACATTGAAATCTTTATCTCCTGGTGGCCAAAACATTATCGAATTAACATGCGACTCAGTAACCCAGGATCTGCTTACAAGACTTGTGCAATCTGTGTTCATAATTGTTCCTCCAATCATTTCAACACAGCATTAAAATGCCATTAGAATTTTTTACTCTGCATGTTAATTACCAATTTTTTTATATTTGTTCTTAAATGTATGTAAGGTCTTTGTATGTAGTATGTCAACTAAGTGATATCAGTGTCTGGAAAGTGAGCTTGCAGAATCTAAAATAAGGTTATCACTACTAAATCTGTTCAAAGTAGTTACAAGTGCAGGACAGTATTAAAAAAACGTTATACATTACTTCTGAGTGCAAGTTTTTTCTCCATACTTTATTTTACTTTGATTTAATTTGCAGCTCCGATAGACACCAATGTAATTGATAAACCTGTCCTCCAAAACTGTTATTAATTTGATTTCCAATTAAACTTAAAATCTATCTTTTTCCTGTGTCCTGAAAAGGTACTGCACTAAAGCTCTCACCAAGATCATCAGCATTTGCCATTTAGCAAAGGTTCAGGCAAAAATCTCCACCGGAAATCGATGCTTCTCAATTCTAATTAAGACGTCTTTTCAATATGTACATTCAATATCCAAAAGAAAATAAATGAGCAGTGTTTTTTACTGATAAAATGCATTTAGAATCAATAATTGAAATCAATGCAAAAGACTATCCTTTCCATGACAATTGTGTGAGTATTACTCGAATAAAGAAGTGTTTACCTATTTTTTAAAGCGGATTCAAATTCAAATTGTGAAAAAGTGCGCCAGCAGGTAAAGAATCTATGCTTACACCTGTAAAGTGGCTGGTTTTCTGTCCCTAAACAGTAAGCCACAAGAAACCAGCGACCCGCGTTCGGCGATTTTTGATCCTAATTCAAATTCAGTTTAACTGATTCAAAATGAACATTTGAAAAGTTACTGGTCAAAGAAAAAATGTAAATACAGTTCTTCAGATTTTCAACTTGTCAATTGTTACTAAATTTGATGGTGTTAAAATTTCATTATACTTCAAACAAATCCATTTTATTCATCTCCCTTCCTTACAACAGTCTATTTTCTCCCTTAGCTGAATTTCAAAGATCAGTATTTCTCAATTTACTATGTTTGAGTGATGAATTCTTGCAAGGCTTTTCCATCTGAAGCTTGAAAGAGGAAATGGATATCCTGATAAAGCTTTGATACTTTGAAGCATCTTATACATTGAGAACGTTACTGAGAAAAGTAACTTAGTTTGTTAAATCAACTGCGTTTGTTATGTGCCTTTGTATTTAGAGGTGCCTTTTTGTATATAGAGGACACTAGTGATTGGATGCATTGGTGACATGCGGTGCAAAGAAAGCTGCCAAAGATTAATCGTTCACCAAAACAATGTAAAAAAGAATTTTTCCAGCCTTGAATGAAATGATATTACACTTAATACTTATTAATCAAAACAAATCCTGTATTAAATTTTATTGCAGAAATCTTTAAGTCTACCAATCAGTATATATTTTTATATATATACTGATATATATATATATATATATATTTACCACGTATATTATTTATTTAGTTACTTATTAATTTATTTATAAAGGGTTTTCTAAATGATAGATAATACGTTCTTCAGTACAATTTGTACTGTATAGATGATAAAATTCATAAAATACAAATAAATCTAAAATAAGGTGTAAAGTAATTTCAGGGTTGTTGGTTACCGTTGATTGACATATTGAAAGGTGTTAAAGTCTCTGATTACAAATTAAACATAGCTAGTCACGTGAAAACGCTTTAAAATAGGGAGCCTAAATCATTCATCCCAGTGTTCATCCCATGTGGATGTTTGGTATGTAAATAAATAAAGAAATAAACTCTTGTTTTCGCTAAAAGGAACTCTTGCTTTTCAAATGACCGAACTAGAAAAGCTTTTTGTAATACTCAGCTAACATGTTCAAATATCTCTTGGAATTTCTAGTTGATCTATTTTTGGCAAAATTTGACCTGTTGCTACCGAAGTAGACATTTATTTTCTGTAATATCTAATTCATTGATCTTAAACAACAATGCTTGAGCCATTAAATGCAAAATAAACTATTTTAGCAAAAAACGAATTCTTTTATATGTGGTAATAAAACGAATTGGATTACAGAGTATCTCGTATAATTTCCGCAATATAGAAACTATATAAATATAATATAATATAATATAATATAATATAATATAATATAATATAATATAATATAATATAATATAATATAATATAATATAATATAATATAATATAATATAATATAATATAATATAATATAATATAATATAATATAATATAATATAATATAATATAATATAATATAATATAATATAATATAATATAATATAATATAATATAATATAATATAATATAATATAATATAATATAATATAATATAATATAATATAATATAATATAATATAATATAATATAATATAATATAATATAATATAATATAATATAATATAATATAATATAATATAATATAATATAATATAATATAATATAATATAATATAATATAATATAATATAATATAATATAATATAATATAATATAATATAATATAATATAATATAATATAATATAATATAATATAATATAATATAATATAATATAATATAATATAATATAATATAATATAATATAATATAATATAATATAATATAATATAATATAATATAATATAATATAATATAATATAATATAATATAATATAATATAATATAATATAATATAATATAATATAATATAATATAATATAATATAATATAATATAATATAATATAATATAATATAATATAATATAATATAATATAATATAATATAATATAATATAATATAATATAATATAATATAATATAATATAATATAATATAATATAATATAATATAATATAATATAATATAATATAATATAATATAATATAATATAATATAATATAATATAATATAATATAATATAATATAATATAATATAATATAATATAATATAATATAATATAATATAATATAATATAATATAATATAATATAATATAATATAATATAATATAATATAATATAATATAATATAATATAATATAATATAATATAATATAATATAATATAATATAATATAATATAATATAATATAATATAATATAATATAATATAATATAATATAATATAATATAATATAATATAATATAATATAATATATATATATAATATATATATATATATATAGTTGTGTTTTTGTAGCTCTTTCTTAACAAAAATAGATACTTGCATCATCTGAACATAGGAGACCATCCACTATTCGTTATACATTCTTTTATTATACTTTTTCCCCTATTGTATGTGATATGCTCATCAACTTGTTAAGCTAGCAGACCATGCCACAAAATGTTAATTGAGAGAAAAACATTGAAGTACTACTCCATCCGCATTGATGCAACCCTTGATATATTTTACACTGATTGTCCGACCATTAGCTTTTTTTATAATCTCAAATAGGGACCCCTTAAATACTTTGTAAATATTATCTTTATTTATAGTCTTCATTTTGTATTTATAATCTTCATTTTTATCAAATATTGCAGAAGGCAGTTTTATAATGCGTCAAATATGAGCGGGGATTTTCACGCATTCACGAAAAAGTCAGAAACAAAAATCATATGACAGAATATAGGTTCTGGTTTCCACACTCTGTGGATCTTGTTGATCAAGGTGCAGTTGAATCGTCTACTTCAGTAGTGGACTTCCTCAGTTCCATCTAGTGATAGAACATACAAACATTGAACGCTCTTAACATTACACAGTATTTACCAATTTTGGGAATCGGAGAATCGTTACTGAAAAACTAAATTTTGTCACTAAACGTAGACAAGATTTCTCTTTCTTTTTACAATCATATGATTATCTAGTTTTAATGCTGTACTTTTATTCATACATATGTCTAGAAGGGATGGTAGAGGGAAAGCGAAAACGAGGACGACCGTGCAAACGCTGGCGTGACAATGTTTACGTTTGGTCACAGTTAGCATTATAACGAAAGGCTGGAATCAATGGGAAATACATTCACATGTTAGTGCGCAATGTGGTTTAACTGAAGAAAGCGCCACATGAATTTTATTCATATTTTAACATTACATTATCTTCTAATTGCATTTTCTAATTTTTGCAATGTTTTACATTCTTATTGTTATAGAGTTCTTTTAATTATATGTTAATAGTTTTTAACAATGGTATTGTTACGGTTATGATCATATTATCTAGTGATAATATGTACTTTATCACTGTTTTACTATTACATTATTTTGTGGCTGCTTTCTTTTATATTTCTGCAACATTTTACATTATATCATTATGCAATTTTATCTCCATATTTTCGCTATTAATTTGGATCATAGTATTATTAAATTTTATTATCGTGTTTTATTGTTATTGTACTATTACATTATCTTCAACTTTTTTTTCATACTTTTGCAACATTTTTACATTTGTATTGATATGCATTTTCTTCATCATATTTATATGGCTCTTTGCTCTTATGCTACTTCCTATATTTGTTATCTTAGATGGAAGCATAGCAGCATGGACTAACAAAAACAAGCTTCAGCTGCTGAGGGTTGCAAAGGACACGAATCTTATGGTAACTCATGATCACCAACGTTCTACCAGGACATGGTACCTGAGGAAGAGGAGGTTATCTTAGTTACATAATTAGGAAGATTTTTATATAGTTTTACTATACCACAAAGCAACCCTACTTTAATTCAAACTCTCTTTCAATTACAATAAGAAGTGTTGTTCTGGTTATATGAAATATTCCCACGAACAGCAGAATATACATTTGCTTTCTTTGGTTATTGATTCATTGTTTGTTTACACAACAGTCACAGGTACCATAGCTTTGATTTGTGATTATACTAAAAACATTTAATTCCTGTTAGGTTAAAAAGAAAGTCTTAAAGCCATAAACAATCGATTTTGGTGTATAAACAGAGCTGCTTATATATATATATATATATATATATATATATATATATATATATATATATANTCTTAGTTACATAATTAGGAAGATTTTTATATAGTTTTACTATACCACAAAGCAACCCTACTTTAATTCAAACTCTCTTTCAATTACAATAAGAAGTGTTGTTCTGGTTATATGAAATATTCCCACGAACAGCAGAATATACATTTGCTTTCTTTGGTTATTGATTCATTGTTTGTTTACACAACAGTCACAGGTACCATAGCTTTGATTTGTGATTATACTAAAAACATTTAATTCCTGTTAGGTTAAAAAGAAAGTCTTAAAGCCATAAACAATCGATTTTGGTGTATAAACAGAGCTGCTTATATATATATATATAATATATCCACACATTTAGACTTTATAAATCCACTTGTTGAAATACCATGAAACGTGAGGAACGTTTCCTAACTGATTCTGATCAAGGTACCAGATACAAAATTTTGATGAACATAGGATAATGAACCAAAAAAACCTCCCATAAAAAGCGTTATACAAGCGTTTCAAAGTATGCCTCCTTTCTACTATGTTCTGTACTAAAAAAACATTTGTTATTTAGAGGAAGAAAGATGTTCCTCTTATTCAAAAATACGCAAAATTAGAACTTGATGTTTTCAAGGACATTATCATTGATCAGAAAAACGAAATAAAACAAAATTAGTATCTAATAATAGGGATAGCCATCAAAGGGTCATTAAAAATTGTAAAGTCACATAAATAGTATAATAAAGAATAGCAGTAGTAATTTTACCTGTAGACATCGCTAGTTATTTGATTGAAATTTAGCTGTCAACTAACCTTTCCTTGTGATTAATTATATTTGGATCTGAATAAAGAATGGCAACAGTAATTTTACTTGTAGGCATCGCTTGTTATTTGATTCAAATTTAGCTGTCAACTAATCTTTCCTTGTGATAAATTATATTTAGATCTGAATAAAGAATGGCAACAGTAATTTTACTTGTAGGCATCGCTTGTTATTTGATTCAAATTTAGCTGTCAACTAATCTTTCCTTGTGATAAATTATATTTAGATCTGAATAAAGAATGGAAACAGTAATTTTACTTGTAGGTATCGCTTGTTATTTGATTAAAAATTTAGCTGTCAACTAATCTTTCCTTGTGATTAATTATATTTGGATCTGAATAAAGAATGGCAACAGTAATTTTACTTGTAGGCATCGCTTGTTATTTGATTCAAATTTAGCTGTCAACTAATCTTTCCTTGTGATTAATTATATTTGGATCTGAATAAAGAATGGCAACAATAATTTTACTTGTAGGCATCGCTTGTTATTTGATTCAAATTTAGCTGTCAACTAATCTTTCCTTGTGATTAATTATATTTGAATCTATCTTTAGTGATTATATAGCCGCAAGGTACCAAAACAGTATTGTTAGGGAGACATTCGGCTAACTTCTCTTCCTAAATCTTTGTATTTTCTAATCTTTTCGAATTCTTTGGCTATGATGTTAATGTCGGATGGAACGCTCATATCGATCATTTGACACTGCTTCTTCAGTTTATCCTTTGTGACTATGTCTGGCCTGTTGGCTTGAATTGTTCGGTCGGTTCTTATTGAGAAATCCTATAATATAGTTGCTTGTGGTGTCTTGATTGCTGGTAAGGGCTTGTATTCCTACCATTTTTCAACAGTTTCAATACCATAGCAGCTGCAGACTTTCGAATGAATATGTTAACCCACACGATTGTGCCTATTAGTATAGTTGTTTGTAGCCAGAATCTGACAACCCGACACAAGATGATCAATTGTCTCAACACTTTTACCACAAAATCTACATTTTGGATCACCACCATTACATAAAACATTTGCCTCGTAGTTTCTTTGATCTTGTGCAGCCATAATAAATCCTTTTGCTTCCGCTTTAAGACCAGCACCATTAAGCCACCTGTGGGTGTCTGATAAATCTACATCAGGTTTTTGACGGCGTGATGTGTACTACATAACAGAGAATGGGAAGTGTGCTCTGGGATTCAAGAGAAGGATAGGGATTGCAAAAAGTACTTTTGAAAGATTAGGAAAGATCTTGATACACCGCAAATTGTCAATGAAAGGCAGGCGAGGTTTGTGGTATATATCATGAGAAAGGAAGGAATGGAAAATCTTACCCTTACAGGTCGTATTGAAGGCAAAAGAAGCAGAGGAAGACAAAGATTAACATACTTGGGAAGTTTCAAGTGCCATATTAAAAAGTGTATATCAGCAAGTGAGAAGGAAAAGGTAAAAGCTGGAGATCTCCTACATATGATGAGAGATGGCGATCTGTGGAGAACCATGATCGCCAACGTTTGGAATGGATATGGCACTTAGAAAGAGAGGAGAGAGACAGAGAGAGAAAGAGAGAGAGAGAGAGGAGAGAGAGAGAGAGAGAGAGAGGGAGAGAGAGGGAGATGCGTACTGTCCATGAAGCGTCTTCATTTTTCAAGCATTGCTAATTGCTATCTTTCCCCTTGCCTTAGTCCGTATTTTCAGTTTACGAACGTTACCAGTTATTTGTCAGTGATCTTTTTTATTTCAGAAAGACAGACATTTCCGGGGATAAGCTTGATGTAATATTGTGCAATTTTTTGATACCATTCCCAGAGTTACAACGACAACAGGAATTGTAAAGTTTTTAAGATGCCACGTCTTTGTGATTTCTATTTCAAGAACTTTATGCTTGTTAAGTTTTTCGAATGTCTTTAATGATGTAATACTATTGGCAGGAATGGACATATCTATGAGGAAACAGGTCTTATCTTAATGCTTCTTAATGGTAATATCAGATCGGTTTGCCTGAACAGTTCTGTCAGTTTGGATACGGAAGTACCAGAGTATTGTGATAAAATTGTTTTCTGTTACACACAGTAGTCAATGCTCCCACCCATATTTTTCATGGGGGAGTTCGAACTCTTTACATAAAATCCAGTAGATGTGTTGACCGACTCTGTCATGGCATTTTGACACTCTGTTGGGGCCAGTATGGGACAACCAGACACTACATGATCCATCGTCTCATGCTCATCACATCTTATACAAGAGGGATCAGCACCAGTTTTTAAGGCATTGGCCTGAAAACTTTGCGTATTGAGACACTGATCTTGAGCTGCGATAATCCTTCTGTTTCGAATTTCAGCCTAGATGAAACCACTGTCACTGGTCTGATTAGGATACTTACCATTAATTGCTTTATTCCCCCCCCACCCCTTTGCAGTAAGAATTTTCACACCTTCAGATTTTTCATTCAATTTGGCATTTCTTACCATTTCTATGGTTTTGTCTATCAAGATCTCAGGTTGAGAATTGACTGATTCAATTCTAAGAGTATCTTGAAACGTGGAAGCATCGTTTGAAACGGAGAAGCGTTTCTTCTGTTTTTCATGTTTAACTACTAGTTTAAGCATCCAGTCCTTACTAATATCAACCTATATATACAAACCTATGGTTAAGGTCATGAATAAAAGCTCCATCTGAATCATGCCTCTCCACACTCCCCTCTTTCCTAGGTAAGCATAACCGATCAACATCAGTTTTTGTGTGGTGCATACGATGTGTGGTAAATACGTTTTCTAATTTTTGAATCAATATTTTTAATTTCCTCGATCGATCAATTAATTACATTAAAAGTATAATTGACCACACGAATAACTAATGAGTTTATCGCATCAATACAATTTTTGGCATTTAATTCACTGTATCTCACCCTTCTGTAGCACTCTTTAAGTATTTTTCCGCATGGTTGAGTGATTAATACCATCACCTTCAGAGATCCCTAGATATTTATATACCATCTCCAGGTCTAGCTCGCTAATTTCGATGTTGCGATTAAGGTTAACATTGGATGTTCTAAGCAATTTACCTCTGATAAAATGGCCTTGGCACACTTATCCAAACCAAATTCTATTCTTATATCCTCACTGAACTAATCCACAAAATTAAGTAGCTCAGTTAGTTTGGGAATCATTTCTAGTAAACAACTTGAGATCATTCCTATGTAAGAAATGGTTTAAGATTTTATCAAAGATTTTATACCCACTTTAACTCTCGTTAAGGAACGTACTTGAAGGAAACAGTGCTACAAAGAACAGAATGGGCGATAATGAGTCACCTTAAAAGATACCGCTATTGATAGATATGTCACCGGCATTTATAGACCCATTCTCAGAATTCAGAAGAAATTTTGTTTTCCAGAATTTTATGCTATGAGAAAGGAAATTTCTGATTTCTGGAGGAAGGTGATACATTTCGATACATCTTTTAATCCAGCTATGAGGAATGCTATCAAACGCCTTTTTCTAATCAATCCAAGCTACAGAGAGACTTTTGTGATTATTATGGGAGTCCTCGAGAATCATTTTATTTATCAAACGCTGGTGCATACAGCCATAAGAATCTCGTTTACAACCTTTTTGTTCATTTGGAAACAGGTTTTAATCAGCTAGAATCTTAGACAACTTTCACAGTTATAGTTTGGATATGATGCTTCAGGCTATTGCGGACTTTTTCGTTTGTGACTTTGAGGAGTGAGATATATACAGGAAACAACTCTGAAGTATCACTGAACATTTTAAGCTAGTAAAACGTGTTTAATTAATGACACCCTTTGCTAATTTGGGGAGCTTGTAAATACCAGGACAAAAGAAAAAAGGTGTCGAAAAATGCTATTGTGAAATTGTTATCATTTAAAGCAGAAAGAAAAGAAGGTGCAACTGGCTCTGCAGGAAATGACGATGCAAAGCACCATTTCCTACAGAAAAATAAATATTTCAAAACATTAAAAAGCAGCTCTTTTTTGCACCACAGTTCGTACTATCACGTCCTTATAAATATAGCATTTCCATAAGATCATAGTGCTAACATGGAAATTAACACCTATATATATTTATATATATATATATAAAATACAATTCCTAGTGTTGATACCTAATTTTAGAAAGTCCGATATTGTCACAGCTGACCAGCACAAACGGAAGATCAGGGACGAAAAAAAAGAGACGGAGGATGTAGTAATATGACAAGAGAATGTCATAGAAACCTAATTGCGATTGAATTGTGACTGCTTATTGTAAGTTGTTACATTTTCCAAACAACGGACTTTAGTCCTTTTCTCTCGGTGGAGGTGATTTTGCAAAATTTGACCACCACAGTTAACAATGTAAAAATCATATGCAGACCTCAAACAGATCAAAGAAGATGCTGCTGTTGGGCAAAAGTATTAATGTTGACCCTGTCATTAGCACACAATAGCCTAAATGTACATGGAAAAAATCATGGGTGAAGTTCAGCGTAGGTGAAGAATGTTGAATTTCACCATAAGAGATGTAGGATCATTGAGAATGTTAATGAAGATTTATATAAACAGCATAAGCTAGATATAAAGTAATACCGATTAAAAACAATGAAACGCTATGGTTACTTGATTTAGTGTTTAGAAACAATGAAATGTTATGGTTACTTGATTTAGTGTTTAGAAACAATGAAATGCTATGGTTACTTGATTTAGTGTTTAGAAACAATGAAATGTTATGGTTACTTNATTGCGATTGAATTGTGACTGCTTATTGTAAGTTGTTACATTTTCCAAACAACGGACTTTAGTCCTTTTCTCTCGGTGGAGGTGATTTTGCAAAATTTGACCACCACAGTTAACAATGTAAAAATCATATGCAGACCTCAAACAGATCAAAGAAGATGCTGCTGTTGGGCAAAAGTATTAATGTTGACCCTGTCATTAGCACACAATAGCAATGAAACAATGAAATGTTATGGTTACTTGATTTAGTGTTTATAAACAATAAAATGCTATTATTGCATGATTTAGTGTTTATAAACAACGAAATGCTATGGTTACTTGATTTAGTGTTTAGAAACAATGAAATGTTATGGTTACTTGATTTAGTGTTTAGAAACAATGAAATGCTATGGTTACTTGATTTAGTGTTTATAAACAATGAAATGTTATGGTTACTTGATTTAGTGTTTATAAACAATGAAATGCTATGGTTACTTGATTTAGTGTTTATAAACAATGAAATGCTATTATTACATGATTTAGTGTTTATAAGCAATGAAATGCTATGGTTGATTTATTGTTTATCAAAGAAAAAGATAGAATCTTACTACTAAAAACAAAAATTCAATGGATTCCTGTAAATCAATATTTTCAAACTAATTTTTGATCTCAAATCTCTAAACGTAACAATTACGTTCATCAGAAGTAAGGTTTAAAAATATTTCTCAAAATTCTATCTGTTCTCTGCAAGACCTGCTCTATAAGTGACTCTAGATAACGAATTTTGATTACGCCATGGACTTTTTTGGACACACTTTTTTGGAGTTTTTTGCTTTAGTCTCTCTGTGTGTATTCTTTAAATTTGGCATCTCAGTTTCATGCTAGATGACATATTAAATATCAAATGACAATATTTCTAAAATACTTCCAGAGACATGTGGGTTTCCACAAGGATTCATATTAGGACTGCTTTCCTTCACCATGAGGTACAGCGAATTGTTCATAGTACTATATAAATGCGTTTTAGAAAATAAGCAGACGATTAGACGATCAGACAATCAGACGATAAAGTAATTTTCTTTTCTAAATAAAGCATCAAGGTCACAAAATGCATATGTTTTGAGAAACTTCTTCAGATTTCTTATTGCTTCAAGCTTAATAGCATAATTGAGACTCTTAAAAGATTCAATACGGAAAGGTTTCTTTTTAAAGCCATAGAATAGTCATGCAAACTTGCAGCATTTAAATTGTTTCACTTTAAATAAGGTTGCAAAGTAAAGAAACAAACACCTAGGAATGAACTCTTAAAAACACTTTGGTTCAACCTTCAAAGGCACTCATTCCATACAATCCTGGTTCTACCAGTCTTCAGTTTAAGGAATTCTAAGCACTTTTACTGCAACGACGCACAAAAAAGCTTTCAATGCTTTGAGACACGTCCAAACATGCTAGTTTATTTCAAAAAACAAAATGTGTTTTAAATCTTCTCATTTTACTACGTTTCAACAAATGCCGTTGTGTTAACAAAGACGATTTTACATTGATTCTGTATTTTGATTACCCACAAGCAGTGTTTCGCGTAAAGTGCAGGGATAAATTGCAACTAATAACTACAGGCCTATTTATATTTAAAAAGGTGTACAGCAGGGTGACATTCTTTCAACACTGTTTGCCATTTGTTGCATTCAAAACTTTGGAAACAGAAAAACAAAGCAATTCTAACCATTTTAGTGGCGGTTCTTCTCTTATATCTTGGCATCTCCGACAACATAACTGCAGTAATTAACTCCGGGGAATGTCAGCAAAATTGGCGCGATATCTTGGACAAAAATTTAGCGCAAAATGGACTATTTGTTAACTTTCCAAAACTAGATGTATGTCAACAAACAAACACACATTGAAGCACATTGAACGCTCTAATACAGTAAAAATCTCCAGAATATGTTTCACAACTTATTGTGCAAGCGGTAAATATCCAACTACAAAAAATAGTGTTGTTGCTGCTGGTCAGCTTTTAAGGAAAACAGAAAAAGTTTAACATCAAAGCGAGTATTGATTGGTATCAAATGCAATATCTACAACCCATAAACCAGTCTTTTATGTCAAGCTTTGTGCCCTTAAATCTGGGAAAAATCTTGATCCCATAGTTAGGTGACAAATTCAGACTTTCTAACGTCATCTGTTAAGCAATATGACAAATCACAAGCTTCTTTACCGTTCCAAAACTCAACACACAGCGAATGCTAATAAATTATCATAAATTCTTGAATACGCATAAGCGTAATTTTTTAGAATTTTTCTTTCAGAAAGGGGTGCTTACTCGAGAAAGGCACTCATTATAGGAGAGTTTATTAAAAACTGGAATAATGCAAAAATTATAAAAATATTAACGAGTAAAGAACTTTAACAAAGCAAGTTTAATCAGTAGAACCCAGCTGAATAACGCCTGTAAGGATAATTGAAAGTCCAGAAACCATTCTTTTTCCTATGCTACTATGAAAATGAGTCATGGATCCAATACGTAAGTATACAAATAAAATCTGTAGTAGAGATTTTGATAAAAGGCACTGCATAATTCATCGTATTTCACTGTAGTACTTTATGCTGTAAATAAATTGCAGCTTACAAAATTCATCCTCTCTCTCTCTCTCTCTCTCTCTCTCTCTCTCTCTCTCTCTCTCTCTCTCTCTCTCTCTCTCTCTCTCTCTCTCTCTCTCACACACACACACACACACACACTCTCTCTCTTTCTCTCTGTCCTTCTTTCTCCCTCTCTCTAATAAAGTACCACCTGATGAAAATATTAGGCATCAATGGAAGAAGAAAAAGGTTAACACTCTGACATCTGTTGTTTCCATCAATTATTCTTATGGTAATTAACTTTTGGCCTGTTCACTCATTAATCATATTTTATTCTCCAAGTATCTACTGTTGCACCGAATTGTCATCGCCAAACCCTCACAGTTTGTCTTCTTCTTCATATTATCCTATCATTGCTTGCCCCTAAAATCCATCGGCTTTTACAACTTATACACATTACTTTAAATCCCTTACTCTGTCAATTTTACTACTCCAATGCCTCCTCGTTTTATATGTGTTCTGTATATGATGTTCTTTACATCTGCATTGATATCCATAAATATTACATTTTAATCCTCTAATTGGACATCCTATAATTTGGTTTTATATATACGATATACGATATTACTGTTAGAAAACTTCATATAGAATTTTAATAAGATATGAACAGCATTTTAGCTCAGAGATTAGCTAAAGTAATATAGAGCAAATTTGTTGGTTTGGTGTATCTGTAAGCTGTGACGCTCTGTATATCTCTGTATACTGTCAAGTACAAATTATGCACTTTACATGATTGAAACAGAATATACTAGAAGCAGAATATACTCTTTGACAAGCAAAAACTGTTTCTGTGTGTAGTATCTCACAATTTAAGCCTTTCTCTTTCCATAACTTCTGAAATGCCATTATGAATTTTTGTAAATGTACTGGATTTTGGTTGATGGTGAGGCTCTTGCCGTTAAGAAATTTTGTCATCTCGATAAACTTTTGTCTCTTTGTCTCTTTTTTTAAAAATACCATTTACTTGACACTCACTTTCTACATTGCAAGAGCGCATGTATTGTCGGAAATACCCTCCTGCATCGTATCTGTTAATTTTATTAGTTCTACAGGGAGCTTCCATATTTTTTATTGACCCCAAGAGGGAAAACTTCCGTCCGTTTTGAGTGATAATTACCCTCCTTTATATTTTCATTGGCTCGCCCTTTCATGGAAGTATAAAGATTCAAACGATTTCTGGGTTCACTTTTATTGTAACGTCAAGAACCTTTATTGTAACGTCAGGTAACACTGGTCGTCATTTTCTCCTCAATTATCTGCAGTTCTTCAAAAGAAGTTTAAGTTCTTTTCTCTTCTTCTTACCTAAGAATACATATCTCAGTAGGATGACTGAAATATTTTGGTTCTTTTGTCGTTTTGCTACTGAAGAAGATACATATAAGTAGAATAACTAGAGAATTTTATTATTTTCTGCGTAGTTTTGTCATCTTAATAGAACAAGTGGAGAATAGAGGCCAATCAAACGACTTTAGGGTGGACGAGGGACTTTTTACCTACATATTAAACATTATCGGAAAAATGGTAAAAAACTTTTTGAAAATTAAGTGCATTTATAAACTTTGCTTTAAATTAGTTTTTAAAAGTAATTTTTGCATAAAAAAGTAGATTTAAGTGACAGACAAATCTCGTTAATGCAATACGTAACAAAATTCATCAAATAACAGGGACTGGCAGTAAATATTTTTAAATATTTTTGAAAGGTGGAAGTACATGGACCCTCTAATTCTCGTAAGTGGATTTGCCATTAGTATAAAGCAAAGTAATTTTCTCATTATAATTATAAACAAAGCTTTTGAATTCCAAAAAAATATTAAATATTTAGTTGTAGTTGCAATACCCGACAGCAAAGCAGAATTAAATATTGTCAAAATAAACAAAGGTGGATTTTTAAAAACTGTAAAAATACCAAAATGTGTTATCGCAATGGTTATCTTTTAGCCCTTAAAACATTCAGATGCAAAATCTGATTTTCACGCCTGCCTGTCTGTATCGAGACAATATCTGTCATGTTGTGTCGTGACACAGACTAAGCAGGTCGCTATATAGTCTCTCTCTTTTTGGCTGTTTCAAAGATCAAAAGGTAATGGGAAACACAGTTCTTTCTAAAAAATTTTACCAGTATGTATATGTGCTTACATACACACACATATGTATATGTAGTTGATAGTAAAACCTCAATGTAATCGTAAAGCATTTATACGCATCAATTAAATAGCATGATACACTTCTTTAACACCTCTGATTTTCACATTTATCAAATAATTAATCACCAGGCTACAAATGAACAAACTATTTCTTACAGTTTTACGATTTTATGATTCTATGTTTTATGATAAAACTGTAAGCAACGGTTTCTTCATTTGCATCCTGATGATTGTTTAAAAAACATGAAACATGACAGATTAGCTTTTTCCTTCGACTTTTTACAAGAAGAACATTAAATTAACTTTGCATTCTTCAACAAATATGTTAAGAGAAAAATTGCTGTTAAGATTCAGTTTAATCAGGAACTGTTTCACCTGGCACCTCTTGAAAATAAATCCATACTCAATGTAAAATAAGCAAATTTCTTAAATATTTTGGAGTTTTAATGGGCATTTAGAGGCTAATGCTTAAATGTCAACGTAAGATAACTTCCCTTTTAGACACCAAACAAACACACCCTGTTGCAGGGGCAAATATTTACCTCTTTGAGAAAAATAAAAGGATGTTGTAATTCCTAAAGCCAAGTATATTTTTACAAAGTACTCTTTGAGATTTAATTAACTCTTGAGCTTTTCAATATCGATATAAATCATTCCTAATCTTAAGCTTTTATGATTGCAATTTCACAAGATCAAAGGCTCCGCTTTATTTATTGGTAATTATTTGTTGGATACTCAATAGATAGAAGACAAAAATACTTGATTGTATTCACACCTGATGTTAGACCCAAGAAAATTAAAAGGCAAATACAAAAAAAAATATTTTGAAGGAACTGGGAAGTTTATGCAAGTTTATGCATAGGTTCACGGCCATTTCTTTCTTTGCTTTTCTCTCGAGGTTGAACCGGTATTAAACTTGCCAGATGGTGAAGTAGACAAAGAAAATGAAGCAGACATCGTTGACGGGAATGAAGAATAACCAGGGGATTGAAAGGTTAGAATGGATAGACAAAGAGAAAGGCTATTCTATGGATATGTGGAAGGCAAATCAGTGCTTTGTGTGAAAAATGGTTGCTTTACAGGAAACATGGAATATTTTAACAAAACTTTGTTTAAATATGTAATAAGCAATTTGGGTGAGGACTACATCGGTGCTAATGAGATTAACGATCTTAAAGTTATACTTTTAGATTTGGTTCGGGAAGAAAATATAGACATAACAATTTTAAGGATGCTCTTATTTTAGTATTATATTCATAGTTTTCTGTTTGATCTACAAACGCTTCCTATAGTTGTACATAGCAGGTAAAGGTTATTGTAAAAATTATCATAAGAAGATAAATGTTAAATAGTTTGATAACTATAATGAATATTACAAGTAAATATCCACCATTACAATTATCTTCCAGGTTGGGTAAGTTGGGAGGTAATTTCAAATAACAGTAATGAAGGTATCAACAAGAGATGATTTTCGCAGATCAAAAAGCTTTTCAAAAGATGTTTTATTTTTAATATATGAAGTGTTGTAGTTAAGGCATTCCCATGGAATATGATCAGTTGCATTTAGAGGCGTTTCATAGTTTGAGAAGGATATGTAACTGCATTTAATATGATACCAACGATCTCACTCCTTGTAAAGAACACTATTTCAGTTACATTTTTGTGACAGAGTGCAAGAATTGTTTGAATTTTTTACCAGTTGGGCGTGAATGAGGCGAATAAACTAAATAGACATATTAATAATTAAAAAAGGACTGATAATTGTCAGTGGATTCCAGAATAAGGGTTCTGAAAATCAAGTATGGAAATCTTAATGCCAATTTAAACAGTTGGCCAGGCGAGACCTGTGAAATATACTACGTCAGCAATTATACCAGTTGTGTTCACTGTTTCATTAAAAATTTTTCTTTTGAATGCTTAATCGATCCTTGAAGCTTGTTTTCCTCTAGTTTGTTTTTTTCATAAAGACGAAAGAAAGTAGCAAAGATTTGAAATGTCTTTCTCGATCCTCTTCAAATTTTCACAGTGTCGCTTGAGAATGAGTTAAAAATGTTCGGCTTGATCTTTTTAAATTTGAGGCTCACTAAAAACGAAGGTATTCTCATAAAAAATAGACACTATCGTATATTTCTGTCGCTATAACTTGAAACTTGGAATCATATATTAACAAATTGAATCAAATCCGCACATAGACAAGTACCTTATCGGTCCTTAATCCGCCGGCCCTAATTTAACACCAGCCCTTTTTCCGCCGGCTCTAATTTCGCCAGACTAGAAAACAGGCTTAATGCCACTTGGTGCCGCATTTTACGCCTCCCAGTGGTAAATAAGACGAAAAATTTAGGAGACTACATATTTTTTTATATCTTTCTGTCTGTTGTGCTATTTCTTAATTTATATCCATCCTATTCAATCAATTACTATTATACTACTTTCTTTCTTGCTTTCTCCTTCTTCACCGTCTGATTCTACTCGAATCGGAAAGGGTTCTTCTCGCAAAATGTAATCTTCATCTGGGCGCAGGGAGTTCTTCATTCCCTTCTTCTCCTTCCTCTCATTCCTTATCTTTTCTTTCTTCTACTTCTTCTTCATTAAAGAAAGTTTCTTTCATTCTTTCAATTTGAGTTCGCTTTGTTTTCATGCGCGAAGTGCATCAACTAAAAAATGAACCTCGACAATTCTCTAGGAACATGTCCAGCTGTCACAAGCTTAATTCAGTCGACTCTCTTTATGGTAATTCGACAACAATAAGGGTCGATGTCAATAGAAATATCGTTAACTTCTTTCAACACAACAACAGCCTGGTGTAATCTTATGTTTCTCCAGGTAGTGTTCCGGTAAACATGGTAACCTCGACTTCCAATCTCTTCAGAGAACGAGTACATTGTTCCAAAGAGTCGAAATAACAACACACACTGTTGTGTCGTAATCTGTTTTTTAACGATTCGAATTTTATTGTTATTATTTTAACTCTATTGTTAAACGTTAATGATTCGAAAGTAATTTGATACTTGAGTGCTCTCCTCCGTTGCTCATAAAAGGATATTCCAACATCATTAGATTGTAAAAGATCTGAGGAGATTTTTTAGCAATATTGCGAAATCTTGGAAATCTTGCTTGTGATTTTGTTGAATTGTCCAGTTCTTTTTAACGTGGTTTCTTTCGTAACATACAGAGGACAGCTAGATGGATATAACAAAATATTTTAAGAAATCTAATGATAAGCTAGATGACCGCGTACTTAACTCTCGTGTTCCATGCCAATCAACACCCTCGGTGCTTTCAGCTGCAAGAGAGCTTGACAGTTTGCAAGAAGAAGAAGATCGTAAAAAGAAAAGACAAATCCTACCTGAACACGTTAGAAAGGACGTAGCTTACTACGCATGGAAATATGTAAATCCAGAAGCTAGGAGATGGACTGCAAAGAAGTATCCGGATTACACATTTAAAAGAGAAACGGTTAGGAATTGGAAGCTGAAATATCAGAAAACTTTTGAAAATAATGATGTAGAAAATGTTTTCACTTTGAGTCGTCCAGGAACACCGTCCAAAATAAGTGATTTAACAGCTGAAATCACATCTATCTTACATAATTTAAGGGCAAGTGGAGGAGCACTCACACGCAAAACTGTGATAGCGATTGGAAATGGGGTACTGAAAGCAAGATGCCTCAAAATTTTACGACAAAATATTGGAAACACGTCACTTACTACTAATTGGGCAAGAGGAGTTCTTAAATTCCTTGATTGGAGCAAAAAACATTACAAAACGAGAAATGAACCCAGCCCTGTATGAAGAATTAACATTTGGAAAAGAAAAATTCCAAGTACAGTCTTTGAGCACAAGATTCAGAAAGAAATGTTCTTGAACTTTGACCAAACTGCTCTTGGATTTACAGCACCAAACAAATCTACATTTACTGGCAAAGGAGCCCACTCGATACCTATTGCAAACGCCGATGATAAAAGCCAAATCACAGCTACATTTTGCGTTAACATAGTTGGAGATTTTTTATCAGTACAATTGATTTATGGGAGGTTACTGAATGATGGCCACCCAAAGGTCAATTTTCCCCAGTCATTTCATATAACCCATTCTCCAAATCATTGGTCGAATGAAGGAGTCGTATTAGAATACCTGAAAAACATAATATTCCCCTACATCAAGAGCAAACGTAAGGAAGTAAATCTTCCTGAGAATGCAAAAGCTATGCTGATATTTGACGTTTTTAAAGGACAGACAACTGGTGCTGTCAATGATTTGCTAAAGCTGAATAACTTCATCGTGATACATGTGCCGAACAACCACATAAACCTATTCCAGCCTTTGGACATTTCGGTGAACAAGAGTGCGAAATGCTTCATTGCTGAAAAATACCAAGATTGGTATGCAGGGAAAGTTCTTCAACAGCTGAACAGAGGAGTTGCTGCTCATGATGTTAAAGTGGACGTAAAGCTCCGTGTCATGAAACCTTGGCATGCCAAGTGGATTATTCAGATGTACCAACACTTAAAACAATCCAAAATTATCGTTATCTCGGGCTTTAGAAAGGCACATATAACTGAAGCCTTTAACGAAGCAAAGCAGTTAGCCGAATTATGCGAAAATTCTTTTGCTGAAATCGATATGTTGACAACCTGAAGCTCAAGTCTCAGAAGGAAGAACACTAATATGAAACTTTTTAATTTTTTTATTATTTGGTTGATATTGGAGGAAGAAAACTTATAAGACACAATCCATTAGTTTCAATTCGTTTGTCTTATGTCATACAGCTAAACAAAAGTCTTTATTTCCCATATGTATGCGATTTTCAGTCAAAAAAATATTGAAAAAATAACCCCACTTTTCGCTAATTTTCCCAAAATTTTGGCCTTTAATCCGCCGGGCCAAAGTTCCCCACCCCCTAAAAATAACGCCATTTAGGACCGGCAGATTAAGGGCCGATAAGGTACCTCGCGTACGTAATTATACATCCATCAACCGACATTAGTCTTTCTTATCGATCATTTTCTCGAAAAAAAGCCCGAGGGTCCTTAAAATGACTACAACGACTTATCTTTTGCAATTAAAGTCCTGTTAAAAATATCTTAGTTTCCAGTAAAACATTAAAGAAGTACAACCGTGAAAAAGGAAGAATTTTGAGTCAGAATGACCCAAAGGTTTTGAGGCAGGAAAATAAGAGATTACATTACTTAAGGTCCGAATCATCAGTTGGGGGAAAGGGTCCCTCCTATTATCGAATAAACCATCATATCTTGAAAATTGTATCATTTAGTTACTAACATGCCAGTTGCCTACAGTAAGTTCACTGTCGGCTCCTCATTCGAATTTATCACCAGCTATCACAGCAAAGTTTAGTAGGTTTGGTTGCGTCCAGTGCGGTGCAGATTTCTTCTGTAACAATTTGCAAGGATAGATTATTTGAAATTTATGCATGAAAGAGCACGTGGCAGTAGCGATTTTTTTTGTCAAGACATTATATTTCGATATGAGAATGAAGTAGTCATAGTCATTGTAGTAATTCTCGTTATATCTTTATGAATTAATAGAAAAACATAAAATTTTTCATGACCAAATTTGTGAGGCAAAAGCACTAAGGTAAATCAGACTGCCTTTTATTATTCCAAGCAATGAAACGTGTCACCTCATTCGGGGTAATTAATGCCAACGTCAGCCTCTTTCTTCAAATTTCAGCGGGCCTTGTTACCAAAAAAAAGCCAAGGCGATCTGCTGGGTTGTCAGACAAATTCTGACAACGCCTGACCTTGCTCCAAACTTTTAAACCATATCTTTTGCACCATACAGACTAGAGAGGCCGACATTGGTAGTGCATAATCTCGCATTATTTGTCAAGTCCAGAACTGCCCCACGCGACAAAAAGCGGTTGACAAGTCAAAACATCCTTAAGTTAATCCAAAATCATTAATTTGTTCTGAAAATCTTAATAAACTCTCAAACTCATGATAAAATCAAATCATTTAATTCCGCCGAGTGGTAACAGTGACAACTAAACATATAAGGTACTAGTGAGGTGTGCTCTAAAGTCCTGTTCTCTCCACGTCGTTTAGCTTTTATATATGAATGAGCGAGTCTCAGTGGCGGTTCTTTTTAGTTTTAATAGCGAAAGTTTTTACGGCAACTATTCATAGGTGAAATGGTCTCATGCAAAAAGGAAAGTTTTCATTAAGACCCTTACCCCCTACAGCGCCACACAAACCCGCAAAGAGATAAAAAATTAGCCTTTAAGTATAGCAAATAAAAATAAATGACATTTATCAAGTACTTTTGCCAAGTTAAATATGTTGCTTCCTGCCAAAACAAAGTTTACTAAGGTAAACAATGATAAAGGGGCTGTAAAGATACTATTACAAAAAGAAAAAAACAGACAAAAATAAAATTTCAAGTCTTGGAAAACATTTTTAAAAGAAGTAAACATATCCCCGGTATATGATAAAATTTTCTTCAATAACGTTTCAAAAATATGTACATAATCATTGGTTTATTTTCTTTGTTAGGGGAAAGGATTACAAACGATTCTGTAGCATTACTCAATGGTACATGGTTCTATAAACACATCTTGAGACCTTTGATAATGTCAGTCATCGTCTAACAAAATACATTGCAATAAACATAGGCAAAGATGGTGTTGACGATTGTAATCTCTGACTATATTAATATAATGAAATCGCTAAAAGGTACGTCTCTTTTGCCCAATATTAGTAATATAGGAATATGACTAGATTCTGATTGGTAGTAAAGGGTTAATAGCAATTTTGTTTTATTGCTACAAGGAAAGAGAAATTGTCCAAAGTTGTAAGATGATGCCCGTTGGGAGTATACTGGCTCAGCATCAACTTCTGATAGTAGACACTTTGGCGAAGAAGCAAAAACCATCCAAAAGAAAAAGATCTTCAGAAGGTAGGCGGTGTAAAATGTAACGTGAGGATGGAATTATTCTTACTGAGAAACTCGGGAATACATTAATACAGATAGAGAAGGTTATGTAAACTGAAAAAGCAGCTTCCAATAGTTGGCAATAATCGACGTTCTACAGCCAACTCGTGTTGACTTTATTCAAGATTTTGAAAACAGTTGCAAGGTGTAGAACCAATAGTCAATAACAAAAGACGATATTACGCACTTGAAGGGCACTTAGCCTTGGTAGAATTGACCTTACATATATATATATATATATATATATATATATATATATATATATATATATATATATATATATATATATAAGGTGGGTTGATAAACGCTGAAATAAATCGAAAATGGCTTTTCTGTACATTGTACCAGTACATTAAAAATGTATTTGGAGATATAAAAGGGCAGGATATTGGTTTGATGTAATCAAAGTCTAGACTGCTCAGACTTTCTCACAAAAAAGGCCAGAATCGTAAACAAATTGTGAGATATATATATATATATATATATATATATATATATATATATATATAAATAATTGCATGTGTGTATATGTGTATATATGTGTATAGGTGTTTGTGTATGTGACGCAATTGGATACTCTGCTTCTGGCTCTGCAAGTCAAACATTTACATCACCTTGAGTTCATATAAAGCTATTTTGCTATTGCCTCGTGCGGAATACAAAACAAAAAAACCCTGGTTCAGTGAACTTCCTAAAAAAATTACATCTCTGAATCTCCAAACAAGTTGTATTAAAGGATTTTGTTATAGCGCAATGACCTTTTGCCCTCAAACAGCTTCTGGTTTTACCTAGAGTAACTCATTTAAAAACGCGTAAACAGGAGTAAAGATTAACCACAAATAGAAGCAGAGGTTAAAATAATCTAATGATGTCAGACGTTACCTTTATACTGATCAAAACGCATCTTCTTATAAGTCATCGAGTTAAACCCTGCGCACGTGATAGTCAATTCAAGGTGAAAAATACATTTGCCTGGTGTATAAAGAAAAATGAGTGGCTTACAAATAATTTATTAAAGCTTAAATGTTCCCCTATAATATGATCAACACACATGGACATTCTGGCATATCCTACTTCTTCCATGTATGCTCTTGCGAAACTGCATGTCATTCCTCTAAATCCTTTGGCTTGTGTCAGTGATTAATACAAACTGAATGTAAACAAAATCGCGAATTTAGAGAAGGCAGGCTTTTTCAAGCAAAATATTAAGATTCCAATTGCTTAATGCCTAAACAAAAACAAAAAACATTATTTTATCATACAGATAAGTGAATTTTGCGAGGAGCATATGAAAACTGTGACGTGAATAAATTATGATTGAAAATTTCTTGTTCTGGATTTCTACCTGTAAATAAATAGCTTAAAAAAACAGTTGAAAAATAAGTCTGGGGATTCCAATTACAGAAATGAGTGTAAGCTAGGCAGAGATAAAGTCTCCTCTGAGATTCAAACACAAGGCTTCCCACAAACAGATCCGGTTTCTAGTCCACTACCTCAACTACTTGACAATAACACGCTGGTGACTGCAGGTACACCTGTAATGTAGTGCTAAAAATAGATAAGGTTCTCTAAAATCATAAACATTAACATTTAATAATCAATGTCTTAGTTCAACACATGAACACACGAAAACCGTATTTAAGCCTTAAAAGGCGATGATTAATTAGTTGAGCCGTGGGCTGTAACTTCCTGATCTGAACGTGGGTATGGTGGTGGACTAGGAATATGGACCATGTGTTATAATAATGACTTTTCACTGGTTACAATTTTCTTATTTGGTTGGCACCTCTCGTATACATATTCAAAACACTCAGATTAGTGTTGACTTTGAATAAGCATCCTACTACTAACAAACAGTCATCATTTGCAAAAAAAACCCTACAAGAACCAACCATACATCATTTTTAATGTTTAAGAAATACATGTGGCATAAAACAATACGTGTATGGAACTGTAAAAGAAAGCAAGTTACGGAATGCAAAAAACCCAGTAAATCCAAGAGATAACAGTTGACCTTACATTAATAATTACTCAAGTCATTCATAGAGAGACTTACATTCACATTTATCTATTTATTTATTTACCCTTTTGCAACGGTATACCAAATTTTCTACTTTCGAAAACTGTTTCTATAGCTTTTATGTCTTCCTGTTTATTATACAAAACCCCACCCACCACCATACACCCCCCTCTAATACACTGTTTCAGTCATCAACGATGTCATCAAAGATCCTGACATATCCCACGAGAGGACGAAAGAAATCTACAAACAGCACCGTCCATCCATCGACGAGAGAGCAATCAATTCCCGTAAAGATGAAGTATTATTGGCTAGATTACGAGCAGGTCACCATCCGGCTCTACGCGCATATCTCCATCGTCTGGATCCTGACACCGATCCGACTTGTCCGAAGTGTGAACAACATCCACACACACTTCAACACTGGTTAATTTCATGTCCAGCACTGGACTGTATCCGACAACAGATGTTTGGTCACCATCAAGGAAGACTTGAGTGGCTTGCCACTCAACCTAAAGCAGTATTGGCGTATGCTAGGAAGACACTAGTCGACTTAGACGTCTAGCAATTTCAAATGGCTAGCCCGTACACACACACACAC
>RDPX01000107.1:508796-529093 GCA_003991215.1 Morbakka virulenta | reverse complement strand
TTCAGAGTAGCCAAGCTTTGTTCCAACACATCTGAGGATATTTTCAAGGATTTTAAGGGTGTTGAGGTGGAAATAACTTAATAATTATAGTATCCTGTATTATTCCGCTTTCTTGGTATCATTGTCTCTTTTATTTAACTGATAAAGGCACTAAGCTATGACAGACTGACCTATTTAATTGAACAAAGATCTTCCTGTAAAATCAGTAAGCATTAAACGATTAACCACATAACCTTTACGACATATCCGGGTGAGATTATTAACTGGTAAAACTAAAAAAACCCACCCATTTAAGGTTTTACATTTTAAAAGTTTTAGAAGGTAAAAATAGAGTTCAAGATACTTTGGAAACTTTCAAAGGTTTTTGAGGATCGGTCTTTACGGTGTGTTTACGCTTAAAGTTATATTTTGGAGCTTTATGTTCTATTTCTATTACTTCACCTTGTTCATTGACTAATGTATGCTGTCACGTGATAATCAGATCTTATCAATAACGAACATATTTTGTCGTGTGTTACTTTGCTGTGTAATTGACAAAGACCACATTGGTTGAAACGTCTTTTTTTTTCTTTTCTTTTAATTTTTTGGTCACAAGTGCATCTATAAATTCATAATGGTGTAACAAACATGTAGCAGATTTGCTTAGTAGCAAAATGCTTGGTAGCAAATTGTGCTGTCGCATTTTGTCTGCAGAATTTTGTCCGTAGCATTTCAACTTCGTCGCAAATAGTTCGCCTACCAATACCTGTTTGGAAATTTATCATGAACCCTTTCCTTGTGCTCTATTTCCTTTCGGTTCGGTCATGCTACCTTTCGGTATTCTGGATTATAGCGACAAGACATTTATACTTACTATCCATTATCAACAACTACTGCTTCCTTTGAATCCTCTGACGATCGAAGCGCATTTCCATTTCATCGAGAACTGTCAACAACAACAAAAAAACAATATAAAAATATCAATCGATTTAAATATCAGCCTTTGACTGTATGTGCCTAATACACAAAAATGAAATTTTTGTTTGGACTTTTTTGTTCAGTTGTCACACAAAGCTACTGATAGACAAGCAAACAAGTCATATTGCCCGCCCAGCAACCAACCCGGTTAAGTGACTACTGCTGCTGCTGCTGCTACTACTACTACTACTACTACTAGTTATTATGAATGTGATTATTATTATCATGATGATGATGATGATGATGATGATGATACATGGCTTTAGAAGCTGGGTCATGGAATTACTGGTATATATTAAACTGATTGGTGAGTCATGGTCAATGACTAAAGGTCAAACAGTATTTCCTCTCCTTATGTTCCTAGCACTTTCCTTAATATTCTAGAAGTCATAAGCAATGATGTCTTTTGTATAAAGCAAATCTTTAAATCTTTTTCCAGATTTTCCACATGACTTAAAGCATTTCGATGTACTGTCTAATGCCCCAACAATTACGGAAATAACCTTTCGCATTTTCCACATTCTCACAATTTCCCTTTTCAATTTTTGATGTTTTTCAATTTTTTCCAATTTTTTATTATACACTCTGCATTCAGCCGGGCCCGCAACACCACCACCAACACATTTTATCCGTTTTATTTACAATGATAATATTTCATCTATGGGCATCAATGGCATTTTCACACCATATGTTAAAATCCAAAAAAATCCTCACAGGTTCGTTTTCAACCATACCTTCTGGAATATGCTGGTACCATGATTCATCTTTTTAAGGGCATATTTTTCACAGTTTCCAGTGTATTATTCGTGCAACATCATCATGCCTCATCTTATATTCAAGTTGGGTCAGTTTTTTACACTCACAAACAATGTGATAGATACTCTATGTAATTTACTTTTAGTGGTTGTTCTTGTACAGCACACATTAATACTTCAGTTTCAATATTCAGATCGCTTTGAATTAGCAAATCCCAGGCTTTTTCTTGTTCTTTTTATTACGCATATCTCTGTAACAGTACTAAACATTTCCTGTAACCGTATTAAACATTTCCTGAACCAGTAATAAGCCTTTCCTGTAACAGTACTAAAACATTTCCTGTAACAGTACTAAACATTTCCTGTAACAGTATTAAACATTTCCTGTAACAGTACTAAACATTTCCTGTAACAGTACTAAACATTTCCTGAACCAGTAATAATCATTTCCTGAACCAGTAATAATCATTTCCTGTAATAGTCCTAAACATTTCCTGTAACAGTACTAAACATTTTCTGTAACAGTACTAAACATTTCCTGTAACAGTACTAAACATTTCCTGTAACAGTAATAATCATTTCCTGTAACAGTAATAATCATTTTCTGTGACAGTACAAAACATTTCCTGTAACTGTACTAAACATTTCCTGAACCAGTAATAATCACTTCCTGTAACAGTACTAAACATTTCCTGTAACTGTACTAAACATTTCCTGAACCAGTAATAATCACTTCCTGTAACAGTACTAAACATTTCCTGTAACAGTACTAAACATTTCCTGTAACAGTAATAATCATTTCCTGTAACAGTAATAATCATTTTCTGTGACAGTACAAAACATTTCCTGTAACTGTACTAAACATTTCCTGAACCAGTAATAATCACTTCCTGAACCAGTAATAATCACTTCCTGTAACAGTACTAAACATTTCCTGTAACAGTACTAAACATTTCCTGTAACAGTACTAAACATTTCCTGAACCAGTAATAATCATTTCCTGTAACAGTACTAAACATTTCCTGTAACAGTACTAAACCATTACCCCGCAATTAAGAAACACTCCACTTCTTCCTGTTGTGTCTACCCGGATGGAAGGGCAGGGAAAGGCTGACACAAGCTAAGTCAGGAACCTGAGCCTAGCATATTATCATTAATATTACTAATTTCCTTATATTATCATTTCCGTTATCATTAAACATTGTTTGATAAAGACATAGTATTGGCCTTTTTCTTAAAGATTTAAATTGATAGAATAGTCTGCAACTGATGACTGATTGTTTTTAGATATTTCAAAACAACCGTAACATTTTATAAGTCGTTAAGTGTTGTTTATGTCAATCACCGTCCAACAAAAAATGCAATTCGGACAGTAAAATAAAATTTGCTATAAATATTTATCCAGTATCCATATGAACTTGCTCTATAGATTTCTGAGATACTGTACATTTTTCCAAAAATGTAATCACACAAATACGCAATGGATGGCATTATGGCATTCACGTTTTACACAATTAAGGGCCACAATACCAGCATTTTTACAAAATGTTGTTACCCTTCGAGCAAAACACTCATATCTAATTCTGGACTCAAATACCATCAAAGGAGTAGGCCAATGTCCAACTCTGGCCTATAAAACTCAATTCTTGGCTTTATATCCAAGGTTCAGTGCCTGAACCAAGTATCTAGCATTTTTGGCGTTTTTTACTTTTTGGTGTCACATGATAGATAGAGTCATTGTCTTTCATGTGAACAACTGCATTTAGTCCAGAAACCAATATCTATTGGTTTATTGATTAGAACCGAAGTAGAGTACTGAATTTTGTGTATAAGTCACTCCAGGTAAAACGCTTAAAATGTCCTTCCGTAAATTTAGCCAAAAACAAGATACTTGGTTCTTGCACTAAACCCTCGATATTCCCTACAGCAAATATCAAACAGAGGTCCGTGTAATAACTCAAAGATAAAGACACTCCTCAGTGTAATAATCATGTCCATCATACTGATCATTACTCCTTCACATTAGACCACTATAATAAAAACACAGTTGAAGTTGCCTGGTTCCTTTAAGTATCTTTCACCTACCTCTTGGTGTATACTTAACGACGAGTTTCACTTTATCTACAAGGTAGAGATGGTGAAAATATGACAAAAAATTCAATGACGAAAGTAAAACATACATTTTGCTCAAGAAATTAAATTAAAATAAAAAAGCACAATAATTGTCACACAAGATTACTGTCTTGTGACTTCTTTTCTAAGTTAACCCGATACCAATGTGAAGCTGAGAAAAAGCAGAAACGAAAGGACTGTTTTATTTATTCGTCGGTCATATAATTGCTAAATAGGAAGTGCAAATTTTCGTTGTTAAGGTGTGAGAAAGTGATAGACAGACAGACACACAGATACATAGATAGATAGATAGATAGATAGATAGATAGATAGATAGATAGATAGATAGATAGATAGATACAAAGATAGATAGATACAAAGATAGATAGATAGATAGGTAGATAGATAGATAGATAGATAGATGGATGGATGGATAGATAGATAGATAGATAGATAGATAGATAGATAAATAGATAGATAGATAGATAGATAGATAGATAGATAGATAGATAGATAGATAGATAGATAGATAGATAGATAGATAGATAGATACAAAGATAGATAGATACAAAGATAGATAGATAGATAGGTAGATAGATAGATAGATAGATAGATGGATGGATGGATAGATAGATAGTTAGATAGATAGATAGATAGATAAATAGATAGATAGATAGATAGATAGATAGATAGATAGATAGATAGATAGATAGGGAGATAGATAGATAGATGGATGGATACAATGATAAATAGACCGATAGATATTACCATACATTGATAAAATCATGTGAAACGAGTGTGTGGTGGTCTATTACTCGGATTTCAAAGCCACTTTCACGCCAGTGGTATGGTATTTGATACAAGCATAGGAAGGATCCCACATATACTCCTATACATCCTACATACGCAAACATTAAATGGCAAATGTTAAACCACTGCTTTACAAATACAGTACGACATCATACCAGTCTAACCATTTTCAACTTTGAACAAACAATACACAGCTGTGTCGATTTTTCACATGTATCTGAAAATAAGCCCTTATTTAAGTAGAAAATAATAACACTAACCAACAGCAGCTTTAAGGAGGTCAACAGCTTTTTCGTGGTTTTCTCCTTCGACACTCTACAAAGAGAATAAAATATGAAAAGATTTACATATATTCCGATAAAATGCTTACGATAACATGTTTCATCATATACCAGCAGTTTAAAGTTGCATATAGATTATTTTTGTCAATTTCATAATCACACTATGTTTCTGTTTTATTTCCTATTTGAGCCTGGGCTTATAAATGTTCTTCTGACAGGCATTAAGAAAGACATAACGACATTCCAAGTCGGTTGCCCTTCCCGACTCCAACCCAACCCTGGCATATGGTTTTCCTTCTTCCTTTAAATATGATTAGCTACTGTTTAAAAATTATAAGATTGATGGTGGCTCAGCCTTTACTAATCGCCACAACAGTAATTAAACAACTGTGTCAGCTTAATCTCCTGAAAGACCACACGATTCATGCTAAGAAACCACTACAGCGTGTGCAAAGATTGATATGGAAGGCTGTGTTTCACCTATGATGCCGGAGATCAGTTTGCGTAATGACAAAATTACAGGTGGTCACTTAAATCACTCTTTTAGAAAATATTTAAAGACTTTGGAGAAAAAAATCGATCAATTGTGGAGCACAACAAACATTGTAATTTTCGTGGGCAGAAAATCAGAAGCCAATGCCATCTCAGGATCTCCTTTTTTATCTTCCCTCCGATCTCTGCCACTTTTACTTAAGATATATTGACTGTATTGGTAGCATGTTTAATCAGAAAATGCCAGAAATCTGAGTGGCTTTGATTGTACTTCCTCCCCTACCCTTTCTCTATATTAAACGAAGAGATTTTTCCGCCATAAAATACAACAACAGTAAAAAATTTTTCACAGTTCACCACTTCTTCACAAGAGTTCACATTTCATCACTTGTTCTTATCCACATTTTCACATTTACTCAGACAAATTATGTTCCACAAGCAGCGAAAAAACACGCTGCATAACCAACACATACAAACTATAACTTACAATTCCATTGACTGCCAATAATTGATCCCCTCTTTTCAAACCACCACATCTATACAAATAATGAAATGAAATAAGACTGTATTAAGGCAGCCACGGTACTCAAAGGGCAATACTACATAACTCTTGACTAGCAACAATGGAGAACAAACATAAATAATATGTAACTCTTTATCATCAACAACATGACTTCAGTGCCATACACCGACAATGGAATCAAGTTATTTTCTTAAATAATCAAAACAAAGAAGGTTAGGGTCTGTCAAAGATACAATAAGATTAATCACTCATGCAAAACAGTAATACACGTTAACAGTGTCAAATTTTACGAGCAGCGGTTTTAGCTGTAGGGTACTAAAAACCCAAAAGGCAGTCTTTGCCGTTAGAATTGAGCAATCTCCCCATACAACTCAAAGTTGTATTTATTTTTTGGGGGGGTTTTAACGTCATTTTCCCCCAGTACTGAGGCTCAGACGGTGCCCTTCACAGGGACTTGGATTTGGCAGTGAGGAATTTCTTAGCCGGATGCCCTTTCTGACGCCAAACAATGGCTTTTTCTTTTGTGAATTTCCAAAGTCGCCCCCTCGGGGAAACGAACCCGGAATTCTTGGTTACTGTGCAGCTGCAATAACCATTAAGCCACGGCTCCACAGTTGATATATAAAAATAATTATACATTTACATAATAGTAATTAAAAATAGGAGTTCTCTAAACTATCACTTTCCTTCAACAACTACCGCCATCTACCACTGAATGAAATTGGAATATTATATATATGTATCGATAGATAGATTTTAGACATACAAAAATTCCTTTTGTCTAAAAATAGGTGATAATTGCTGAATACGAATTAAATACTATGCTCCAAAATGGAAGACAGACGTTGCTCCTTCATCCAGCCTTCAGCACAGGTTCTTTGCTTTCTGAAAAGTGGTCTTGACACACTTATCTAAACCAAACTCCATTCCTATATCCTCTCTGAATTGAGCTACTATATTGAGTAGTCCATTTAGTTGAGAATCATTTCTAGCAAACAGTTTGGGATCATCCACATATAAAATATGGTTTATGATATTATCAAAGATTTTACACCCACAAACACTCTCGTTAAGGAGA
This sequence comes from Morbakka virulenta, assembly GCA_003991215.1. Classification (NCBI taxonomy): domain Eukaryota; kingdom Metazoa; phylum Cnidaria; class Cubozoa; order Carybdeida; family Carukiidae; genus Morbakka; species Morbakka virulenta. The sequence continues at coordinate 522,085 of RDPX01000107.1, read as the reverse complement.
GTACTTAGAGGAAGCAGCGCTACAAAGAACAGAATGGGCGATAATGAGTCACCTTGAAAGATACCACTATTGCCGTTTATGTCACTAGCATTTAAAAAACCGCTCTCAGAATTCAAATTTAACGTTGTTTTCCCGAGTTTAATGCTATGAGAAAGGAAAGTACTAATTTCTAGAGAAATGTAATACATTTCAAGACATTTCTCAATCCAGCTACGAGGTTGGAGGAATACGATCAAACGCCTTCTTATAATCAATCCAAGCTACAGATAGATTTTTGTGATTGTTATGGGGGTCTTCAAGAATCATTTTGTTTATCAAAAGCTGGTCAGTATTATACAAGACAGTTAACTTATTATGAGATAAAGAGAGAGAATTCAATAAGCGGGTTTCTAAGATTATCAATATGACAATGGAAGGGGAAAGGGGGAAGGGGGAAGGGGGAAGAGGGGAAGGGGAAGGGTAACAATAAAAATATCCCCTCTATGCAACTGCTTATAAGACTCTCATACGACACATTTCCAGTACAAAAAGTAGTCCAATCATTTGATTTTCATAAATACAAATTAAAGTTGTTATACACTACCTATCTGCGACACCTCCAGGTATTATGCGTGAAATATAGATGGGTGAATTCTGTTCTCGCCCACCCATCACATTAAAACCAAGCCCTTCCTCTGTCTACAAACAGAAATCGATATGATTGAATAGTATTCAAAGTTTCATACAAATAGCAAAAAATAACGTTAGCATCACGTTCTAATTCTATCTATCTATCTATCTATCTTTGTATCTATCTATCTTTGTATCTATCTATCTTTGTATCTATCTATCTATCTATCTATCTATCTATCTATCTTTGTATCTATCTATCTATCTATCTATCTATCTATCTATCTATCTATCTATCTATCTATCTATCTATCTATCTGTGTGTCTGTCTATCACTTTCTCACACCTTAACAACGAAAATTTGCACTTCCTATATACTAAATCAATCAATAAGTGTTACTTACTCGGTGTTGAAGGTTGTGCACCATGTTCTGCCAAGCCAGTTTATTTTCATTTTCAAAATATATGGATTAGCAAAAACACTAACAAACGAAGACGGGGGGTTGCATAGCGCCTAAAAGTGAGAATAGGACATAAAAAGAACAAACATACACAGGGGGAAATGAAGAAGGTGATGAAATTGATCACAAATATTATCAAGGCCATGTAAACATAACATCACTAATAACAACATTGTAACATACCTTTGGTAATTCCACAATTCTGGGGTGTGCATGACCTTCACTTGCAGCAAAAGCAGCAACTGTTGCCTAAAAAAGTCATTCTAATTAATATTAAATCAAAAATACAGAAAACACAAAAAGTTTTTGGATATTTCTATCATGAATGACTAATAGGGGCGTAATCACTAACTTCAAACATGAAGACCAGAAACAAAAGCCCGTACTTCTATAAAATAAAACTTGCAAATGTGCATCGATTACTGCTTGTTTATTATGTAGCTTTTCTATTTCTTAACTGAATCGCTTATAAGGAGGCTCTATATGCATTTAAAAGTTACGACCTACGTGAAGGAGCGCATAGATAAGACAGGCTGGTTAGGCGGAAGACCTAGTAGCACTACCTACAAGATGCCTATTGTTGAACCTTGAACCTTCTAAGAATATACTCTCCAGAAAGCCAAGAAAAAGGAAAAGAATTCGAGAGAGTAAGAGTGCGAAGAGGTGAAATTTCATAAAGACGACATAGGCCGACCACAAGAAAGGGTTTTAGGCTACACAGGTAGGAAACTCGAAGCCAAATTCGGTCCAGAAGTTTCAGATGGTGTCGGAGCACTTGATCGGATTTGGTTACGATATTCCAACCACGGTCAGACTAAAGTTATATAGTGGTATTCGTGGCTGTAATAATTTTAATGAGATCAGGTTTCATTGTATTTTACTGGGTTTTTTAATCATATTTTATGTGTAGAATCTCACTGTATTAATTATTTACCAAATATCTTCAGGCACCATTAACGCAATTCAAAATGTATTTTTAGCTTTAATATACGTTAGAAGAGCTGTAGATTACTTTGGTGTGCCCTTCATACTGGCTACTCCACTTCCCAAACAAGTCACCGAATTCAAAACATCAAGAATTGTTACTGAAAAAATCTCTTCACTTTGCCATTTGTAAATGGTGACCCATGCGTCATACAGTATTAAGCTCTGCTTTAGATTGCCTAATTTAAGTAAGTAAGAGGATGAACATTCGGAATATCCTGGCTCCTAAAAATAATATTTTGTCTACTTCGGAGGTTTACGATTTAAACATTCTATATGTACTGTACTCGCAGGTTCTTTTAGGAAAGATCAATAATGTTTTTCTGCCAATTGTAAAATGTACGTAGCCCGCCTATTTTTATGATCAACCTGATTAAAGGTTTTCTTGTAATCTCTGTAGCACAGTTGTAATTAGTTTGAAAGAAAAAAAGATGGCTCTCATTAAGTACAATACTTCTCCAAATAAGTGCGCTCTCCATTAAGGCAACCAAGTAGGCATAGTTTCAAGATAAAACCCCTCCCTCGAATAAGCCTCTTTCTTGTACAATATTTGGCAAAAAATAGAGTCCTCTTTATCCTGTTGATATAACTTCAGCTACAGTACCTCGTAGATCGACCCGTACAAAGTCACGCCCTTCTATTTTGAATAATTACGTAGTCTGAGAATGAAAAGACTCCGGATTTAAATTCTAAAGAGGGGAGAGAAAGATAATATCTAGAGAGGGGCAAAATATTGTTTGACTTAAATTCTATTACCATTGACCTGTTAAGATATGCATCACAGTTTGCAACCGATATGTAAATAAATGGATAAAACTGTTTGCGAACATAAAAGCAAGCTTGTTTCTTTGTGCTTATTCTTGAATCCAGAATGCTCTACTCTTATTAGGGCACCCCTTTCCATTCCAAATTCAAATAGGTTCAGTAGACAAGTGGATCCTTATCTGATAAAAGGAAAAGGTCCACTCTCACAGGCACTGTCTGTGTTTATTCAAACTTGACAAGACCAATAACCATTGACAAGTATAGAACAAAATTGACTTTGTTAATCCCCTATAATCTGATCAAACTTATATCATAAGTCTTAGAAAACCTATTAGTCTACTGGCACTAAAACAAAGTGTACCACAGCTCCTGCGGTCTGTATAATTGCTGTCATTGATATGGTTTTGATTGAATTTGATAATTAGTATGTTTTCGGTCCGAGTTTTAGTTGTCGTAGTGTGTTTTGTATAAGCTGCTGTAAACTTCGACAAGTGGACTTTCTCAATTCCAATTCTGGCAAATCTTGGCTGGTGCTATATAGAGAACAGATGTCAATGTACTGATTCACACATTAAATTTTTGTTTTCCATTAGCCCCTATTCATGACTGCAGGCTCAACTATACAATATTTCAAACAAGGCAGCCCCTTTCCAAAAAAAGCAATTGACTGTTCAAGTATCATCCTCATTTTACCTTGTAATAGATTTTGACAAAGTGAAAAAAACAAAAAAAATACCAAAATTGAATAAGAGCCTTGAAACAAAATTACACAGATACACAAAATACCTTATTTTCCCAATTGGTTTCACACCCTTAATTAAGAGCACTTTTAATCAGATGCCTCCAGTTTAAGAACCCTTTTGTAATTAAGCTTGATTAAGTTCCCAGGGTGCTTGATGAAAATAAGTAGACAATTTTCTTTACTGAACATGATCAACTTCGTTTATTTGTTGGTGATGTTTGTAAACAGTTTTGGTAAAGTAAGAAACAAAATCTAAAAACAGGTATTCAAACAGGATTTTTGTGTAGGTACGGATACTAAGATATTACAAACCTTGGCAGTGGCATTGGCCTTGATTTCCGAATTTCCTTCAATGTCTACTGTTTCATAAATATGTTCATAAACCTGTAGGGGTATAAAATTTTATATATTTCAAAATTTTACAATGTTTAAAACAGGCATTGAATATTCATTGGACATAAGGTTTAAAAACTAAAAGAAATAGCCACAACTTTATCATGAATATTTTTCGGAATTTGACAAATAATTTTCTTTCAAAATTGTAGCAAATATACTGATATTTCTAACAAAACCCATCCCATACAGAGATTCAGATAACATAGGATGAAAGGTAATCACCAAGTAATCACACAATTTCTTTATTCCCAATAATAATGATAATACCAATATTGATGTAAATTCTAAATTTGCCATCATTATCATCTTCCTTCATTGACTACATATATGTGTTATTACAATGTTTATGAACTTTCTTTATTGTTTTTCATCCTCAGTCATCTCTATCTGCATGTCCAAACATTTCATATCTTCATCCATCCTTGGTCCTTGAATCTTCTTTGCTGTCAAAAGAGGCATCTCCCTCCATCTCTTTGGTTCTCCTTAAAATCCTGCCCTGGCCATTTCACATGCCCAAACCATCTCAATTTAGACATCTTCAGTAAAAATTTAACATTTTAAGTTCTAAAATATTTGCCTTTTTATTCTTAACCTCCTATAGATCTTCAATTATACAACATAACTCCAGACTGCCTGTAGCATACCCAGCATATATAACCTTTTCCTCTTTAATTTTATCCAAAGTCATTTACCATTAACATGCCATGCATTCAAAAGTCAAAAGACCAGATATTAAAACTTTATTTTAAACAATGCTTCAGGTTTAAAAGCATTTTCAAATATCCCTTATTACTTCTTGCAGTACAAATTCTAACAGTCCCAAGGGTGTTTATTACACAGCCATGGATCAAAGTTTCTGATAACAAAAAAATCATTTAGTCAGATCTTGTAGCTGAAAATGAGAGAAAGATTTGAATCCTTTTGCTTCAGTTGTTGATATATGGTCTTACTAAGCTCTATGGAACAAAATATCAGAACATCTGTTGGTGTTAAATCACCTTTCACAAAGCCTGATCTACACCAACTTTAAATGTCATTGCCTTTACAAACCAAAATTACTTAGATGATATAATTATCTTGGGGGAAGTCAAAAGAAAATATATATAAGTGCCTGATTAAACCAATAACCTGATATGGATTAAATCATTTGATATTTTACCTCTTTAACAGACTGGCAGAATTCACTTTCCAGGACAGCTTTTAAATTTTGTAGCTTTTGGACTGGCAAATCTCCTCCTGTTCCAAGAAATACAAGTGTAATGGTAACAAAAATGTGGCTGGGTTGACAAAAAAGTGTTACCAAAAGTACTCAACAACACATTGCTTACAATATTGAAGAAATAGGTTTGGAAATATAAGAAAATCACCAAAAAATATTTGTGAGAAAAAAAGTGAGTATTGCAAATAAAATTGTGTTATTTTGCTCACAGGCTTTTTTTACTGATATGTGTTTATGTAAAAACACATATCAGGTAGACTCTTATTTTAAAAAACTGACATGTTTTCTTATTTTGACCCTATACTTTAAACATACATGGCCATAACAGCACTCTAAAAAGAAGGAAGACCAAGCTGGGTTTTTGTCCTGTGACAATCCTGTAGACTACAATAAATGCCTTGTTGACTGCATGTTCAGTTCAACAGAGTCCAAGGAAGATAACCTTAAATCTAACAAATTGGAATTAAAAAGAGACAATGCATTTAGTAAATAAAGAAACAATAGCTGTTATAACATTTTTATGGATATCTTAATCTGTAGATGGACAACAAAATGTCTGTTGTTAATCAACCATATCTATAATTTAACTAAGTGAAATGCACACACAAAATTATTTGTAACCCCAGTGTACAACATACATGCCATTTTACTTGAAAAAAAAGCCTGGGTAATATCACTGAAATGTTAAAATCACAAAAAGTATGTTGTCTGGCCCTGATATTATAAATTTATTAACTACCAAGTAAATATTTAAGTCTTCAATTAGAATGGTGGCCATGACTGAAACTGTGATGATGAATACAAAATACAGTGATTTATTGAACTTTATTGTGTGGACTCAATCTAAATTTGACAATGCTATTATACCATGTGTTCTTCACTATTTTACCAAAAATACTTGTCTTTTCATGAATGGCTATTCATTTGAAATTATTTGAATGTAAGAAGTGACCCCTCTAAGTGGCAACATTTCAAAACTCTAATTCAAGTTAATAAGTTCTCAGTGCAGTGATCTACACTATTTACCTGTGGAATTAACAGATTTTTTGTTCTATTAATCAATGTAACTCTGCATATGCTAAAAAGGTTAAGTAACATATTGGGAAATGGATGATTGTATATACTCACTGTCACTTAATTGTCCTAGAAGCTCAATAGCTCTTTTAATATCTAAGAGGGAAAAAAGAAGGCACAATAAAAAAATCAAATACAATATGTCTTACTTCAGTCCTTTTGTCCATTAAATAACCAAAACAATAATTTTCCCTCCATGTCAAAAAATGTATACAGTGATGTAACAAAACACATGCTCTGTTAAGCTACATTCAATCCCTTGGGGCATTTCTATAATCCATCTCCTTTTATTTGAGTACATTTCCACTATTATCAATATATTTCTTATTTGCATATCATACTCTTTCCCACATTATCATGATTTATATTTTACATAATATTTAACATTTTACAATTCACATTGACACAAAATATAATTGGTGGTGGCTTTGATGCATTGTGATTTTAAATTGTTTTTGGTGATGTTGTGGTACAAAACACAAGGTGTGGGTGTGTGGTCATCTCAGGCTATGAAGGGAATATAAAATAACAGGGGTAAATAATTTTATCTTACTGTTAATTTCTGGCAATTGTTTTTTTCTTTGTTTTTATTTGTTTGTTCTGTTCTTTAGTGTCAATGTGTTTTGTGTTAGTGGACTTTATGACACTGTCAAGATTTAACATTCTGGGATTTGGGGTTCTCAGCTGGTAGCTTATTTACACAAGGTGATTTCCAGTGTTGCTGGTAAAGATGACTAGGCATGTGGAGGAAATTTCTGAGCAAAGGTGAGTTTGTTTCTGACATTCTTTACCTAGGCCTTTCTAACTAAATTATGTAACATCACACATGAGAAGACAAATCAAAAACAACATCAGCTGGCAAGGAATCGAACAGATAAATAAAATATATGTACCACAAACTTGAGAATCCTAGTAAGTGAAAACTGCATTTGGTAACTTGAAATCAGTCATAACTCCAATAAGGTAAGTGAAATTTATATATAAAACAGCAATATTTGTAAACAGGAAAATTACTAAGCCTGCAAATAACAGGTAAAAAACCTCATTTCTTTTGCAATTAAAAAGACAAGCTACAGCAGCCTTACAACATAGCTTTTTTGACTAATGGCTATTTCACATTAAGTACAATAAGTATTTACAAAAATTGTGGTGAAGGGGAATGGAACCACAACATGACCTTTGGATTTTTACACTAAAAATAAAACATTTTCATAGACATGACTGATAGGGCAATTGCTCCTAAATGCTACCTTTGTTTTTTCTGCAATGAATCCAATGATATTTTCTATTCCAAAGTGATTCGATTATAGCTCTGCATTTAACAACACATAAAAAATAATGCTGTTCCAGATGTAAATGGAGTCAGAGTCAAAAGTTGTCTTGAACTTTTTCACTAAAAGATACTTTAAAAAATGATTCAGTTTTGAACAGTCTGTTGATCTTTTATTACTGTAGTTTTGAATTCCTCTACTAAAGCATTATATGCTAAATCAGTGGCTTTTGTTCTTTTGAAAATAATCTTTTTCTGCTATTGTTGAGGGACGGAAGGCCCTTGACAAAACTCTGAAGAGGTGATCCATTGCGATAAATGATATGCTATGATCAACTAGAAAAGCTTTAATCATAAGCTTAACCTTCTTCATTTCTTTGCTGATATTTGCAATATTCTGAAAACATGATGCTACTTTTTAGTGTCTGTTGACAAAAAATTTGGACACTTTTTCTTTTCATGTTGTGTGTTAATACAGTTTTGGTGTAATTTCACATTTGCTCAGTTTTCTGTCCACTATGCATTATTTCTCTTCATTTTATCTAGCCATTTTTTGGTATTTGCATCCAACAACAACTCATCTTTGAATATCTTCTTGTTTGGTTTTGATTTATCTGCTGTATTTATTTTCTTTAAGTCACCATCATCATCATCATCATCATCATCATCATATTTGATTTAATGCCCATTTTACATGCTAGCATGTGTTGGATGCTTTCTTGAAATTGACTTCCAAGTTATCCTATCCTTCACTAGGTCTCTGCTGACACCTTTTTGTGTTTAAGTGTTACTGTATAATATAAACTAATAGATAAATTTAATAAAAGGAACCCACTGATTTACATAGACGACATTGTATATTCTATACATTATATTCTATCTTCTCAATGATCTCTGTATTTTAATGAATCAGAATGATTACTTTTTTAGTTGGCAAAGATAATTTTTTGTTACTGTTTTATAAGTGAAGCCATATCATTGACAGCCTTGATACCTAACAGTGGCATATTATGTGAAGTAACATAAAAAATTATTTAGAAAATAATAGATACACATGTGGGTGTCAAGTGTTTGCATGCAAACAAATAATAACCAAACATTAATCAGTGAAAACAATTACTTTTCATATGATAATTATGTCAGAATTATCCTATATTTTCAAGTTATGAAAGTTGGTGGTTGATGGACAAGTGGTGACACTGGATAGGGCTATGGTGTGTGATCAGCTGAGTCATGGTATTGGTATAATATAAGGTGTAGATATTGCTGATCAATTGGGAGGTTTAAATATCCACAATGGTAAAGTTACCTTTGGTTTCGCTAGAGTTGTAGCTAATAGCTAGACTTTGAAGCAGGCTGAGTTAGGCTGTCTCACTAATGTTGATGGTGCTAGTGACATTGAAGGATTGCATGTTGATGAAAATAATATTTCTACAGAATAGTCATCCACTTGAATTGCTCAATGAAAACTGTCATTATGATAAAAACCCTATTGATGAAAAGAAGGAGAAATTTGAAACTGAGGTCGAGAGGTGGACAGCAGAAGGAATTTTAATGCCATAAAAGATGTATACTAGCAAAGGTGTGATCGCCTGGCTGACAGTGGAGTACCCCACAAAGTATAGGGTGAAACATGTACTTCATTTTAATGAGCTAAATAAAGTTGTTAAATGTCATACAGGGAATGATATATATGTAATAACACCTTACAAGAATGGCAAAAAAACTGGTAAAAATGTTGCAGTTGTGGTCTTAATATCAGCATACCTTCAGTTAAGGGTTGATAAAGGTCTGTAGCAGTATCAATTCAATTAATTATAAAGAGCATAAATTTTGTCTTACATGCTTCACATTTAGCCTTAATTCTGCTCTGTGAATAATGGCAAAGGTGTTGACGTATATGTCAAGCCTTGATAACCATATTAAGGATGCAGCAGGTTTTTACATCAACTATATTCTGGTCAATAAAACTAAGGTCTCAGATCAAGAGGTAATCAGTCACCTAAACAAATTTGGACTGGTAACCAAACCAATAAAGTCAGTTAAAAATAAACCAGCCATGTTGGGCCTAAAGTTTTCAGGTGTAGTTAATGAATTGATATTTTGAAGAGGTAATAAAATATCATGTGTGTGTTAGATACTTAAAAAGAGGGACCTGCCTTCTGTCTATGGAGCATTGGTGGGTCACTATTCCATAGCTAAATGGTTACATGTTCCATGTATTTATATCAAATGACAAGCTGAAGGGTCACATTGTAAAGATCTAGTGGGAGCAGAAACATTGCTTAAGATTAAACAGATAATAAAGTTAATACAAATGATCCAGCTGGAGGTAGTTTGGTAGTAACAAAAACTAATAAAGGAGTGGTATGTGGAGATTACACTAATATTGCTACTGGTACAATTTTGGAAATTGATGGCAGGGCTGTTTAATATGTTGCTTGGCTACAAAAGAAGGATGATTTTAACCACAATGATGTGACAGAACTTGATGCAGTTTTAAGAGGGATCCAGTTAGCTGTGAAAAAGGATATTTCTGTTACTAAACAACAAATAAATTTGGCAAGTTGCATCATGGTTGAGAAGGGTGATATATTGCGGTAAATATATACATAAAATGGGGCAGCTCAAATGATAATTAAATGCAGACTGTGTAATTTATGTGAGTTAATCCAAAAGTTCAGATTGTGCATTGTTGTATCATTAGCACCTATTGAGAAAAACAAGGCTGATACATTGACTAGGGTGAAGAAGCATTTACTAACTAAGGGTGGTGATGGCTGGTATGAGCTGACAGTACCAAAAATTTAGCAAATGTGGTAGACCCTGAAGAATTGCAAATACTCTCAGACCGTGTTGATAGAGCTGCAAAAGAGGTAGGAATGTTAATAAGTGCCGAAAAGAGCAAAATAACGGTATTTAACAATAACAACAAGAATGAACCGATAGTGAAGTTGAATTCAGAAAAATTAGAAGTTGGGAATGCTTTCAAGTACCTGGGCTGTACGATAACATCAGATGGAAAGTCCACCAAGGAGCTCGACGTAAGGATCGCCCATTCTATCAATTCTCTAATGCAACACAAGACAATATGGAAAAGTAAAGCAATCAGCCTGAAGACAAAGATACAATTCATGAGAAGCATGGTTCTTTCTTGTTTTCTATATGGGTGCAAAAGTTGGACCTCGACACCACAAATAGAGAAGAAAATAAGAAGCCATGAACTGCAATGTTACAGATGCCTACTCCGAATCCCATATACAGTGCATAGGACAAACAAGTCGGTAATGGAGGAAGTCAAGTGTCATGTAGGCCAAATCGAACACTTCACAGAAATGGTAAAAAAGTGCAAATTACAATGGTTTGGGCATATAGCAAGGAGCAATAACTTGCCAAACACCATATTTCAAGTAATGATACAAGGCATAAGACTGAGAGGAAGACCCAGAGCGATGTGGAAGGATGACATAACAAGATGGACCGGGGAAAATATACATGAGCTACGGCTGATGGCAAAGGACCGGAAGAAGTGGTGAGCCCTGGTGCATGATGTGTCGCACGATGAGCCCCTACAATCGCAGTGGTCAAGGGATAGGTAAGGTAAGGTAAGGTAGACCCTGCAGTTTTTAGGGATGAGGTGAAGAAAGTAGAGAAAGGCTCTCAGTATTTAGTCAACTGATCCTGCTCAAACAGCAATTAGGAAGGGATAAGTTTGTGTTCCAAATATTAGGCAGGGATTAGTTATTGGTGGTACTCACTACAGAAGTATTTCTTGATTGTCTATAGTAGATCATGGCTGTGGGCGGTTAGCCACCTGGTGGGAGTTAAGGAGGGAAGATGTAGAAAGTATTGTTGATGTGTTTATAAAATTTTTAGTTGTAGTGTACTTTGTTGAGTATCAAACTTCCATGCACTTTGTAAAGGGGATAGATGGAGAACATCACTCCTCAGGATATTGATGGCACACCTTTCTTCTTTGGTGAGACTGTCCGTGAGTACTTTGGAAGATTTAAGAATAATACTTGTTTTTGCTCAGATTGTGCCAGCTCTGGGAAGATCTTTTACTCCTGTTTCAAATACCGAGACGATTTCCTTTGCAGGAATGGCCCCGGGAGTTGCAGACTTGTCTGTGTGGATCTGGTGCTTTTAGTGCCTAATTGTTTTAGTTAAATACTTAACAGAAGAAGGAAAAAAACATTCATTCCCAAGAGCACAGCAATGACGTCAACACTATATTTTACTCTCTTCCAGGTATACGGCATCAAGCACTGCAGAAAAGAAACACAAGTAACACAAGGTAGGTATGGTGCCATTCTAAAAACACGTCGATCCTTATCACCAAGCAGTTCCGCACTGTCAAAGTTCAAAATAGCTGCAGGCCAACCTAATTACCTCAGTAGCCTGACGATGGGCGAAGTATGTCACGAAACGTAACTCAGAAAAACTTTATGTTTCTCGAAATGTTAAATATCCTACACCAATGGCTTTCACTGAGTCCATAAGTTAAGAGTTTTCAAGATAAAACCTGATTCCTCTTTACTTTCGCTTGTTTTTTGTTAAGTGTAATCGCTACCATTATGATCAGCAGATGAGCATTACATTGGCATTTCAATGCGAAAAAAACGTAGTATCCGCCTTACAGTGTACTACAGTAAAGCTAGTTACTATCAGTTACATATATATTTTGTATTATTTTTCAACATACAGTTGCCTTCTACTTTACCATATTCATGTTGTCTTTCTCCGGTATGGCAATCTGAGGGTCCAAATGCTTGGCGATTGCTTAATTGTTTTGCTCAAGCTGTGTAATACTAAGGAAATAAATGTTAAACATACCTCGAGTTAGTGTTATTGGCTGTGAAGTCTCTGCCATTATATTTGGTGGAATTCTGTAAAACTATATTCCAATTCCTGTAGCAAAAGCTATATTCCAATTCTTGTAGCAAAAACTATATTCCAATTCCTTTCGCAAAAACAGTTCTGTACAGAAGGTAAACAGGTCAAAGCCTCCAGCAAACAACAAGAAATAAAAAAGTAGAAATATCTTTAGTTCAACGTTACCTTTGATATTACAATGAATATCGAGATGCCAACAATCGAAGCAAGGCATGTCGGCATCACATGACAAAAATCAGAACCAAATTTGGAGGAAGAAAGATGGCGTATCAAACGCTATCCCCTACCACTACAAAACGTCTGACGCATAAAAAAATGCCGATTACGAATATCGTGGACAGTGAGCCGATACTTATATACAGAAGTAAACTCGAAAATTAACTACAATATTTTGCAACTAAAAGTTTTACGTTTTCAACCATCTTCAAGCACATACTAGTTGTTTACAAACAGAACAAATTTTATACTACACAAATCGAACGTTCAACAATTCTAATCTGTGGTCTTATACTTCATTGGGATGTTCTAGTTTTCATTGCAGCATTTAGATAGATAGATAGATAGATAGATAGATAGATAGATAGATAGATAGATAGATAGATAGATAGATAGATAGATAGATAGATAGATGGATGGATAGATAGATAGATAGATAGATAGATAGATAGATGGATAGATAGATGGATAGATAGATAGATAGATAGATAGATAGATAGATAGATAGATAGATGGATAGATAAATAGATAGATAGATAGATAGATAGATAGACACAAAGATGATAGATACAAAGATGATAGATACAAAGATAGATAGATAGATAGATAGATAGATAGATAGATAGATAGATAGATGGATAGATAAATAGATACATA